>CAAKHC010000387.1:135727-151293 GCA_901007825.1 Macroramphosus scolopax
AGATAGTGGTCTTCAGCGAGAGCATACGACAGAGGTGACAGGAGAGCTGCTGGTATTTTAAGGCAGGGGTGTAAAGGGAGAGAGTCAGCTGGAGGAATCAGAGAGGCTAAGATAGCGTGAGAGGGAGAGTGTGCATCGACTGGGAGCTGCGAGTCAGAGAGGACATTCAGTTAAGCTGAACTCACAGTCCAAATGTCAGAGGCCGCAATGCTACACAGCTTGAATAGTCAAGGCACAATGAGAGATCAGCACATCAACAGATTTCAGGGCTTTGGATTTGAATGCATTTTTACTCACACACCTCTAAACAAAAGCCAACTTGACCTACAGAACAGCACAGAGCTAAAGCAGGCCTGAAACAAAGGAGAGAGTTATTGGACTGAGAGACAGAGAGTGACCGGACAACTGTCACAAATAATTCGGGGTGCCACAAGTCATTTGGATTATGGACAGAAATAACCAAGGGAATTCACCATAAGTAAATCAATAAACACAAGAGACAAGTTTAACCTCATACCGCTGTAATAAAAAGGGAATTTATGTCCAGTCCTTTCCTTAAAGTTAAAATTTTCTAGGACAAATCCAACCACTGCATTTCACTCTGAAACCAAAAACACTTGTACTGTCCTTTATGTTTGCAGGCGGATGAACATCGACGCATTCAATCAAATAGTCATTCAGTTTCCTGATTACCTTCAATTTTAGCATATTCCTGGATCCGCTGGTAGTTGAGCTGCGCAGCTTGCTCCAAACATTTGCGGATAACTCCTTTAACTTCTTCCGGGGGAACTGGGGTCACAATGTCCTTCATCAGGACCTATTAGCCACATTGAAGAGGAATCATGTGACCTCTTTCAATCCATCACAGCTGTTCTTCACAGGGTAAAAGATATTGTTTTATATTTACAAACCCTCTCAAGCAAAGACAAAGTGGCCTTCAGTGCACCCTCTGGACGCCCGAATGGGAAACAATATCTGCCAGGGAAGATGAAGACAGAAGATTTAAGACAGTGGAAGAAAACCGACAGGCACAATGTTCTTGGGACTTGTGGTTACGTGTCATCACTGAGTTGGCAATCACCTGAAATTTACAATCTGGTTTTCCAATATCACACGCAACCGCTCCTTGATGTCTTCAAAGCGCTCCTTCTCGTCCACTTTCACTGTGCTCAGCCCGTCTGGCCTATGACAATCAGACGGAAAGATTTGAACCCAGCTAAAAGTCAAATCTCCAGATAAGAGCATTGAAGACACAGAACAAAAACAGCACTGGCTTTCAGCCAGCTCTCAGCTCCCCAGGAACTGACTGCACATGTGTGGACATGTTTGGACATTGTGTCCTGCGTTCCCTTTTGGCTTACACATATACATAAACGACAATGTCTCACCTTTTGGGGTCTTGAAAGAGTTGAATTTTGGAGTCCTTTCGCTTTCTAAACTTGAATATGCTTCCTCGTTTAGAGGCTGTACCAGGACTTGGACTTTGGTCGCTCTTTGGGGATACTAGGGCCTCATAGCCCAGCGGCCCCCAGTAATTGTTGCCCTCTCTGACTTTAATGGATGCATGGGAGGATGAATAATATGGACAGTAAGAGACTATGGCAACAAAGGACAGAGAAAAAAGAAAGCAAAGAAAAAATGGTAGAAACAAGGAAATATGTAGAAATATGCGAATGAATAAAAACATAACTCAAACGTAAAACAACATTTTAACATAACAATTTAAAAATGAAACAACATAAATATGAAAAACATCAAATAGATGGAAAAAGATGCCTCCAGTGTTTTGGATTTTTTTTTCATTCTACTCTACTCTAATTTAATGTGCCTGTCCTGCCTACAAGAATAATATTTGTAAATGTTCAAAATGATTTTTATGTGCATATAAATCCAATATGACACAATAACACACAATAATGGGATTAGGGCACACCTGTTCCCATGGACATGGGAGGCACAAAACGCAAAGCTGTAGTGTAGAAGAGTGGGGTCAATAATAGCCCCGCTTTCCGCTCTTTCCAGTAGATCACGCAGGTAACACAGATGTCTGTGACAACCTCGAACCCCATTCCTGGCACAGTACTCATCCAAGACAAACACCTGGCCCGGGCTGAACCATCCCTGCACAACACAAAAAAGGGGATTTCATTACTGCCAATCAGTCACTGTAACAAACAGAAACAGACGACTGGGATAACGACAGAAGAGCCACTCACCAAACAGCAAAAGGTGTCATTGAGCCTGTGGTCCAAAGTGAGCCGCTGCACCATCTCAAAAAGCGAGGCGTGGTCAAAGCTACAGGGGTTAGCGGAGATAAACTCATCCATGCCATGTTTCTGAGCTCTGTCAGCGTCTATCCAGCCAACGGCACAGGGAAAAGCACACGGTTCAGAGGAGAAGACATCAGTGAGGCACACGCAATCAGTGAGCGTTTGTCACAACACAGAAACATAAGGGATTGTTTTAGGGCTACGACTAAGGGCAAATTATAAACATTTACAGCTTACATTGTCAACTTGCATTGTGTCAGACAGCGTAAAGAGATTTGATGTATTGGTGATGAGCTTCTATAGATCTGATGCTAAGCTCAAGGGGGGAGGGGGGATTCTACTGTATGTGCATGCATGTATATTAGTATGTCACATCCCCTGATGTTTTGCAGGGTACATGATCCTTTTAACTTGATAAAAACATGCTGTAAATTGCCTGATATAATTCATTCTTAATGTAATCAATAGATTCTGCCATTCGCAATTGTTAAATGTCACTCAGGTCCTAAAAAATATTGAGTCGTGTGCTAGTAAAAAGTTAAGACCAAAGAGTGTGTTATCTGAACACATTGGAGAGATGCAGTATGAAGAACTACCTCAAGAAAAAAGAAAGGCTCTAAAAAGGTTTTTGGATGGAGATTTGCAGATTTTTTTCCAGTTCCGGATCTCCTGACTGTTTGTCTTCCTTCATTACTTTTGCTCTTCATTTATCAAGAGATCGTTAAGTTTTAAAACACTCAAACTGCTTCGTTAAAGTCAATGAAGGAAGACCATTAGTAAAATCAAATGTGATACATTTAACAAAACTACATTGAAACATATGGGTGATGACATTGGTGGAATATCAAACTTTTGTTTTCTCTGAATTATAATATACAGTTATATTCTATTTAACTGACCATAAATTACTGTGCTCTGTAAATAAAATATCTGTCAGGGACAAAATGATGAGGACAAGGATGATTCAGAATTGATAAGAGATGCAGTCTGGGTGTGAGTGACAGGTGTCATGTCCATGAGACTCTGACAGGAGTGATGACGATTTCAGAGAGGGGGTGGAGGCCTGATCTTGGCTGTCCAGGGCCATGCTACTGAAAAGAGAACAACTGACATCCATCAACCTCCAAGTTTGAAAGGGTGACGGGGAAAGAGTGTAATACGCTTGCTAAACATTTTAGAAAATTTGCTAAAAGGGAAGCTACATTTCAGACAGCTAGCTAATATCTACTCCAATCTGAGAAGGAAAACCTGTGAGACAACACAGAAAATGTGGACGATGGAAATAAGAGATTGATCAAGGAAGATGGAAGACAATTAGATAATTTGAAACGGAAAGACAGTTAACACGGGAAGAGATAGTGGAGATAGTGAATGGCTTTCGGGTGGAGCCCAGTGATGGAGTAGACAGTAACAGGATGAAGGAGGATTGGGATGATGAGACAATTTTAACTGGTCGATAAGACAGTGGTCAGGCAAGTTTTGGAGGAAAGCAATTCCACAATGGAAGTAGTCACTCGTAGCCAAGTTACAAAGGAAGCAATACTGTGGAGGAGTGTTAAGAAAACATCCAAAGAGAGAACAGACGGTGTCTGGTGTTGGGATATGACATATGGTGAGTGGGCTACGTCTCCTTTGGTTAGAAGAAATGAAGAAATGGAGAGTAAGTACAGAATGCACTCAGTACTACAGTAACATTATCATAACTTACAATAACTCATTGAAATTGACTTCAGCCATGAATAAAATTACCAAGGGAATAGTCAAGTACTTTTGCATACATTTAGAAATCATCACATGCTGGAGAACAGTGTGACTTTTCATTAAGCTTTTAAATGTCATGCACATCTGCAGACCCATTGTAAAATTTGCATTTGATCTTTTTGTTGCATTCCTTTGTTGTTTTTTTTCTCTACGCATTTGCAAGTTGACAATACTTGAATATGTTGCAGTGTATTCATGATCTCTACAGAGCACACTAACAGGCATACCACTACCGGAGAACTCTAATAGGGTAGCAATACAATTTGGTGCAAGTACATGGGTAGATAGCATGAAGCCGACAGAGGCAAAACTGTATCATTCTCTGGGAGATGGGGGAAATGAATGAAAACTCCTGTATTTGTACAAAAGTACGGACACATGACACAGGTGTTCTCCTATTCAGGCAAACAAAGGGCAGTCAAAATAAATCAAAATGAGATCTCTCCTTTCTGGAGGTGTAAGACCGGTCTAACCTCTATACAGGCCCATCTACTGTGGGGGATGGGGGGAGGGGGTCCGGAGTATTTAATAGTAAGAAGGGGCGGCATTAGCTACTCCTTGTCTTTGGCATTCAGAATACTCCGCGTACATATTTGCCAACTCTCATTAAGAGAAGTTAAAACAAAAGCAGCTAAAAGCAATTGAGCCCTCTGAAGTAAAGCATGTTAAAGATGAGTACACAATCACAAAAATATAGTTACATACAATTATATAGCTAAAATAATTAGCGACACATTTCTATTTAATTAATGTAATTGTATAATTTTGTTGATCCAATAACAAACAATCAACACATTTCTGTACCTCTTTCATATTAAATTAATTACACAAATATTAAATATTTCTACATTATATTTTTTATAGGATTTAACTTGAAAAAGCCAATCTGTCTTTGTTTCTAACGTCAATGTAAAATTTTTATAATCATATTGCTTTACTCTGAGGGATCCTGTCACCAATATGAGCAAAGAGAGAAGGCAATTATGCAGTGACAACTATAATATCAACTATAACCAATATTAAGTCAAATAATAAGTTCTTAGTATAAAATACATGCATCCTATACTGGCACGAATGGATGCTTATAATTTGATCCTCCTGTTGAGGTTGCCAAAAACAAAAGTTACCAGCTAATATCTAAGACATGAAGCGAGAAGTGAAAAAAAAGGAGAAGAGATAAAGAAGAGAGAGAGAACGTTGCAATTGTCAGATAATCGGCGGGGATTATCTGAGCTGTGCCGGCTACAGGGAAGCACTTACCCTTGAGTCCAGCTAGAAGACAGCAGGGTAAGAAGGGACAAACCAGAATAACATAAAGACTAGCAACAAGGCTGGAGGAGAGCAATCACGAGAAAGCCTGACCTAGCAGCTGCATTACTGAAGAAGGGTACAGGCAAAGCATGAAGAAGAAAACACAACTGAAAAACAACAACCTATACCAACATGAGAGTTTGTGGGCGGTGGTGTTTGAGTACATGTAAGGATATGTGAACTTGACAACAGATGTTGAGGCATATTTAAGAGAGAGAGAGAGAAAGAGAAGAAGGAAACAGAGAGAGGAAGTGAGAGAAAGAGAGAGAGTAAGACTGAGAGCGACAGAGGGAAAAAGAGAGAATTTACGATCCTCATCACTCCACTGCAGTTTATTTATAATGGATTCTGGACAAGTACTTAAGGAGTCGAGAGCTACACATTAAGTACTGTCACTCTGTCTGACTACAGATCAAAGAGACGGCTTCGTTTTAAAAGGGACATTGGTAAACGCGTACACCTACTCGATGAGGTAAACATAGTTTTACATGTAAAATATCCCCCCTCTTTTTATAAGAGGAAGAAGACTATGAAGGTCCTGGACAGGTCAAAATGGATCAAGTGCAGACACTTTAAAATGTGTTTATACTATGTACACATTAGTAGAAATCCTTTAAATCTTTATGATCCGCACACATCATATTTAGTAGTTGTATTTTGTGTCAAATTATCAAAGAGATTATGCACTGCTAACTAGATGAAAGCAAACTATTATTATGGGTGTAAGAATGTGATGTGTACTAGATACGTACCTGGATTGGATCGTCTGTATCTTTGCCAATGTGAGAAGACTATTATTGCCGGAATATTAGATTAGTGGATTTTAAGATGAATTCATAGGTGAGTTGCTTCAGTTTTTTTTTAACTTGTCGTCTGAAAAAAGACGCTGAAGGTATCCGTTGTTGTGATTGTATCAATCGTATCACAAGGATCTAAGTTTCCTATAATATTTTGCACTAGTACCCATTTAAACATAGTTGTTTAAGTAGCGTAGTGGGTATTTAACCGCCTGCGTGTGTTGATCTGTCAAGAGGTTAATGAGCCAGTTTACTGCTTAACCCTGGTACACATTTGATACTGTAAGGTTTGACCCTATAAGCCTATCAGAATTTATTAAAACAATAGCGTGACTAGCATTAAACAAATTTTTTGTGTGAAACTACTTGACTATGGAATTTAGAAAACGCTTCTCAGAACCTTCATAGACTTCTTGTTTCCAGTTCACTGCAGCAGAGTCAGGAGGTCTATGTATGTTATGGTCCCAGTGCCATTCAAGACCACCAGGGGGTGAAACATGTACGCGTGGTGTGCCACAATGTTTCAGGGAAGGGGTAGGACGTCTGTGCCACTGTGAGGAGGCTTTGAATGGTGACAGCTGGCATCAGAGGAGTCAACTAACCACAAGAACGATCACATACTGGACAAAGAAACCAATGGAGAAACAACACAGAATTCATGTGATAGAACGGATAACGAATCGAATTCATGTCAATTTAGTTCTACCACAGTGATTACCAAAGAGGGAAATATGTTCTATTATATATTATTATTGTTATAATACCACTGGGTGTCAGTTTTCTCTGATTTAAGTACAGAATGCCAATTAGGTTATTCTACAATTCATCGAGGCAAACAAAAAACTTTGTTCTTAAGAGCTAGAAAGGAACTTATTCTTACTATATGGAATCAAAAGATGCACACAGAAAAATCACATTTTATTCTGAATAGCAGGATCTATTATTGTGGATTATTAAGCTGTGTGTTAAGGTCGGTGGGTCTTCACAAGTCTATATCATTGTTACAAAATTGTAAAGATAGGCTAATTTGAGTGTTTGGTCTAGACTTAGAGAAGTCCAAAGGCTGCCTGGAATAAATAAAGATCATGTGGAGTAAATGTTGCTAGTAACATTTCTGGTGATACTTTGAACAGAATGATTCCCTTCTTTAATGAGGGGGACACATGAGACGGTTACAACAGAAGTTGGTACGGATGCCACACTACTGTAGACACTCTTACCTTCACTTTGCTACCTGACCTGTGAGCTGCTTAGAGGTGCAAGTATAGTGACATACTGGTTAAAACCTTAGACATGTCTGGCCACCATTCAGTGACAAGGGAACCATCTGAGAACTATCTCAGAGCCATGACTGCCATCACATCGGCATTCTAGAGCTACGACTAGATTAAAACAGGCCTACGGTTGGGACAAGAGCAGCACATGCACACTGTGGCACTATCAGTCTGAATTCAACCCCAGTAGGCTTGAATGTTCAAATCTTATGTGCGGTGACCTTCTGAATTTTCAGACACATTTGCTGCGCACTGCTGCTGTATGATCCTGTCTTTGACAGGTTGGTTGTCCCTTATGAACAGACTGATGGAATAGCATGGGGTTTCACCTTTAGCACACTGGGAGAGTGAGTGGCGTGAATGAGTGGAAGTCCATCAGATGCTGCAGGGATATGTGAGAGATTAATCAAGGCATGTGTGTTCGTGCTTGTGTGTTAGTTCTACCAGCACGTTTTGTGACTGCAGTGTGGAGCGTATGGCGTGAGACATTTATGAGTTAGAGCTTTCATTGCTTTGTGGATAAAAAATGCCTTCTGTTTAAGTGACCATGTTGTGTTTCATGCTACTTACAGAACTGAGAAATGGGAGCGTCCATTTGGGCTGAGGCACCCCCTTTGGAGTTAAGTTTCTGGACCTGAGTTGGTGGGACAGGCTTGTGAGACTGGCCAGTGGCACGATACATGGCCTGGACCCACAGGATGCGATCCTGCTCGTCATCACTGGCAAAGATTACAGTGTCACCTTCTTTCACGGCATTGAAGAAAGCCCTGCCACCATCCAAGCCTGAGACAAAAGGTTGTTTGAAGACAAGTGGTTAGTCATTTAAAATGAGTGTGTATGTACAGTAGTTGTACCACCTGTAACTGTGCAGTCTCACCTGGCTGGGGGTCACTGTAGTCCACAGTATACCCATCGAGCTGGAGGAGCTCCTGTGGCTCAGATTTCTTCTCTCTATAGCTGCACATGGCGAACGTATACTGACTCACCTATGAAACAAAGCAGTATCCATCAATACAGCAGGCCACAGAAAACAATGAGCTATTCATTTCTGTTCTCTCCAAAAGTCTATAATTATGAAGTAATCCACATATTTGAACACATTTTTTTGCATATAAACTATATTTTTGGTCTTATTGAGAATACATGCATTATATGAAAACCCTCCTTTCATCAAAGAGATGTTCTCAATATTTTGACCCTACAGGTTTAAAGTAATCTGTAAACTAATTAGCTGAAGCCTCAAAAACAATGAACGCTGTTTTACATTTGTAATAACCCACCTGCACAAGGACAAAGAAACGCTTCTTCCAGCGCTTCCAAACATTCTTCCCGAAAGCCCAGAGATACCTGACAAAACACATATTGATGCAGAGGGAGACAAAACCCAGACACACAAACAGTTCTTAATTTTGTTTTCTACTGAACAAATTATAATAATAAATACTGGCTGATATTAAGTATGACCGTTAATGTTGACAGCCCCTAATTAATTACATAAACTAAAGTTCATACTGGTGTCCACCAGAGGGTGTAATGTACTTCACAGTAATTTTCTGAGGTATGTGACTAGAAATGAGGCCAAGGAGCTGAGGGGGCTGGTGTTCCATAAAAAAAGACTTGGAAAATGAAAGGCACACGTCACTACATGGTTTATTTGGCGGCGTGTCTCTTACCCGCAGTGTTTCATGTTCTGTGGTTTGTCCATACGGATGGCCAGTTTGATCCTGAGATCTTGGTCGGGGCAAGCCTTGGTGACAGTCATCTTATGGAGCTCGGACTGCTTGGGGCTGTTAGGAGTTGGGTGGAGGACAACCTGCATTAAAACAGAAAGAGCACAAATGTCATGATTATCAATTTGGCATCCAGGAGATGAATGTTGAACATATAGCAGCAAAGTGTGTTTGAAAGGACAAGCAATCCTGTGTGTGACTGTATTATTCAGATTCAGATTCAGATTACTTTATTGATCCCTTTAGGGGGTGTCCGTCAGGGAAATTAGCATCTCCAAAATACTTACAGCACTATACACCATAATAATTGCCCACCACCATCACATCTATTAAGAGTAATAACAGTAAAAGAATAAAGTGAATCAGGGTAGAGAAACAGAACAGTGCTGTTTTCTGCCTCCCTGAAGAGGAGGCCTAATCTCTCTTTGCTGAGTTAAAGAGCTTTGAGGAAGCCTGCCTTCCTGCCAACGCTGCTACAGTGGGAGATCAAAGGGCCTTGTCACATCCAAGGTCACTGCCACTACAGGGACGTCTGAGGCGCCGCTGCCCCAACGCAAATCCTCAACGCCAACTTACTAAGCCACATGCAAACTTTCACAACAGGAAAGGCAAGCCAAAGGTGAGGCAGATTTTTTTATAAAGCACAGCTCATACCAAGGTAACCCAAAGTGCTTTACACAGGCCACCGGAAAAATAAAGCACAAATGACAAATACAACCAATTAACCAAACAAGTGAAGAAAATGTATTAAAAGCAATGGTAACAAGGTAGGTTTGTAGCCTGTATTTGTAAGTACTCAGCTTTACTGGCAATACTTAGGCAGCTTCATGTTTATTTTTGACTCAAGAACCGCCAGTAACCAAATACCAGCCGACTTGAGGGGTCTGTAAGACTGATCAGGAGATCGGATGGGTATCATGGACCTAAACTGTTCAGTGATTCATGGACAAGCATTATAATTTAAATGTTGATCCTGGAAGAACTGATGTTGTTATCTGATGCTTGATGCTAGGTCTGTTGTTTTAACCTTTGTGTCAGTATGCTTCTGTCTGATGGGAGTATAAGAAAATCCTCTGCACAGAAGTAGAATTCCAATTATTCATAAACAAACAAAAACTCGCTTAAAGCACACTCGCTCAAAGACAGTTCCTTGCAAAATTTGATGTTCAAAATATTTTCCTTCTTTGAATATGACACTCATTCTGACAATGTTTTATCTACTGCTTCGCTTCAGAAGTAAGAAATACCTGAAGAACACCTGAAGGGATGAATATACTCACAGGCACAGAACAGAATAATGGAAATAAGACATGTGCTTGTGTATGTAATTATGTTTTCGTCCAAAGAAGCTGTTTTTCTGCAAAATAGATTTTTATTCCCATGCTTGTGCTGAGACCGGAGTGTTCTGTGTTGGTTAGAAATTGTTAATAAAATAGAAGTGTTACCCTGCCAAGCTCTTTGTCCTCCAGTGCCAGCACTCCTGTACTCTCTGTAAACAGTTTCACCTTGACAGCAGGCAGCGGGTGTGTGGTGGTGAAGTCCCCTTGGGTCCCCCAGCTGAAAGACACAACACAAGGCACTCCAGAGGTTAGTTTCCATGACAGCACGATGTTCTCACATAGTGACTTCATCGCCTGCAATCATTGGATCATGTGTTCTTGTAAAGATATAAAATGGTAATATGAAATAGTCTTGTTCTTCTTAACATTTTTCAACTACACCAAATGGAGAAAGTCACTATAAAGCAATGGAATAAATAGGGATTGCAGACAAACACACACAAAAACACACACGCACACTCTGTTTATATCAGACGAAAGATCATGTTGGACTGACGGGAAGCCTTGTAAAAGGACATATACAGATCTACAGTGTGTCAAAGTCAAAGGATAAAACCAAAGACGATAACAAACACGGGCTCTCTTATTGCTATTTATATACCAGGTACTTTCATGTCACATAACACCCATCTTCAGTCAAAATTATTTTGAGGGACTACAAGAGAAATGGCATTGACCTGCTGACATCAACAAACTGCTGTCAAGTTTACTGTATTTATGTAACTCGTGTTTCAATTTATTTGTATGGGTGAACATAAAAGCAATCCAAAGAGCATTAGAGCAGTCAAAGAAAACGTGCAAACGAAAAATACTATTTTGCAGAGTCTCTAATCTATTTGACTTGCACATCTTTCTACATGGGCAAGAAGCTAAAACACCTGGAGAACAAAACACACAAGGATTTCAAACTGGAGGGCCAGAATCTGACCCCAACACTGTAGCTAGGAATTAAAACTTAAAGGATACATCAAAATATTTAGTTTGACTTAAATGGCAATATACAGCAGTGTTCACAAGCGTGGACTCACCCACTCACAGACGGGCTTTTCTTTCTTCTTCGTATTGTTACTAGTCATACAAACTATCAAATACCACAAATGGCATTATACAGTGACACAATGATGTTTCATCAACAACTGCTTGGTTTGACTACTGAATCCTTATATTATTATTTTACAGTTACCGTGGATTTTGTCACAATTACTAGGATGGAAATTGCTCTTTTCCATAAGTGCAAGCACGACCAATGTTGCCCTCTACACATGGGCATGTCAGTAATTTCTTTAGACAGGACGGTGAAGGTGAAGCTATCCTTTAAAAGCAAATCCCTAATACCACTCAAACGTCATCATGTTACAGGACCTCTCACTGCCACTTGGTGCTTCCAACACAGGGTTGCCTAAGCAGCCTCAGGAATATAACATAAATCCTTTTCCATTTTCTTTGCAGAGACGTGTTTGTCCAGCCTGGGAGTGTTGCCTTTCTTGTCACATTCTTAATTAACAGACATGTGCAAAGCAGAGAGGCTGCTGAGTGACGGTGAGAAGTCGGTGGTGAGCTGTGTTGATTTCAGATGGAGCCATTGTACGGCAAGAAGGTGACCTTGTGGATGAATCTAAGGGTTATTAATGGACGCGACAGTGCTGTGTTCCTACAGTACAGCTCTCTCTCCCAACGTACAAAGCCTTCGAATGGTGAACGGATTAAAACGAAAACAATAAAGAGCATTATTACTAGATAATGGATGTAATGTCAATTTGTAATTTAAATAAATAAGATAGTTTGATGTTATTCTGAACACACAGTAACAGAATATAAGGAATTATTGTGTGTAAACTACTATGCACATGAATTTTTTTGGCCATTTGTGTGTTTATTGTATGTAGATATCCACCCCACCATATACACACACACATACAGTCTTGTTTGTCTCTAATCCCTTCTCTCATTCATGTCCCTCCATCTCTCTCATACTCTCTTCAGAAAATGGCTCTTGAATTACAGAGATCAGAGGAAGACATTTGGGCTTAAAATAGCTCATATTTGCATGAATCCTTCATGGACTTTTCTCTTGTATACTGTGCTGTGCAATACTCGTCAGTTTGAGGAAAAAAGGACACACTGTATATTAAGTAGATTTATGTGCCTTCACTTAGACATCATAATGGCTGTGAATGAACTGGCATAACAGGAAGTGAACTGACAAAGTGTTTCAGGATCCATGCCAAGAGGAAATGTACAAATAATGCAGTTTGACTTCTTAACTGGAGTATTAAATAATGTATTTTCACACCTTGATCAGATGAGTCAAAAATGTTTTTGGATTCTGCTGTGAATCATGAATGATTCAAAGAGGTTTGACAAAACTTGACCCTTCTGTTCGGGGCCATCAGTACAACACCACAATTTAAATAAAACTGCAAGCATCATTAATCACAACCAAGCAGGAAATTTGATATTTGTAGACCAGAACATTAGAGTCAGAAGGATTCTGACTCTAGGCCAAGCTATTTGAGATAACTGTGACCGTAAAGTTGATCATTACACTGTCACCTTGAGATCAATGTCATTAAATATTTGAACTTGATTATACATGCCTGAGAAGTGGGTGGATTTCACAACCCATTTGCTAATCTGGTGCCTCTACATCTTTTTTTTTTTTTTTTTTGCACAAACCCTTTAAAACAATAAACGAGGAAGATGAAGGAATGGTTGCTGATAGCTTTCAGAGCCGATTCTTCAGCAGAAGTAAACTGATGTTTTGCTGAACTGCACGGCCACATATCAAATTAAACCCGGTGTTTCACATAAAAAAAACATGCCTTCAAGAGGAAAGGACACATCACAGATTGACACCGTAAGTTTAATGTAGGTATTTTCCAAATGGATTTTACCCAGGGCATCTGAAGCAATTCACAGGAGGCGTCAAAGATCAATAAAGGAACGAAGCAAAATCTCAACAGCACAAATTTATAATGAGCTGAGTTAAATTATTGGAAAGGTAATTAAAGTTATTGAAACAGCATTTTCCATTTGAATTGTATAAATATCTGCAACCAACCCTCTTTGTCGTGCACGTAGGTTAGTAAGAGTTGTGGAATAATTGGCTGCGGAAAGACTATGCAGGGTCTGTTAGAAAAATGTGTTTATAAACTCAAGGTCAACATCCTCCTTCATACAAAATAGTGATGTTAATGGCGGTGGGCTGATGGTTATTGTTAACATCACTATGTTCCTGTTTTAAAGGTGTGAACAACGTATCTGATTTTTGTCAAAGAGAGATGATGTGTCAGTTATGCCATCTACAAGTCATGAACACAATGAATGGTAAGACTATTCTTGAGTTTGAATTTAAATTATCATCAATAGCCCAAAGACTTGACTGGCTAATCTATAAGAAACATCCAGCCTCACTGATTATGATTTTAATTTACGTTAGCGAAAATGACTAGTTGCAGAAAATAATGTGTGAACTGACTTTGAGGGACCCACAAAAGACAACTGCAAGATTAAAGAAAATACCAGACAATACACAATAACATTTGGAAGATGGCTTTAGTTGTGTGTGAGTGTGTGCACATGCAAGCTTGGGTACTTACGTTGGCTTAGATGCTTCTGCTTGGTCAGTCTGGAGTTTCTCGCCTCCCTCCACCTCCATGGTGCAGTAGACAATCCTGTTTGGAGCCAGAGACTTCAGCCCCACCACTTCCATGATCACCACCTGAGAAGCACCGACACTTCAGTGAAGATTGTACCGCACGAGTGATTCATTCATTACTTGAAAGAGGTCATTGATCAAAAGTCAACAGCGAATGTGCAGGTGACAAATCCTTACAGCTAAATGGAGATTTTATAAATACTATCCCCGGCACACTCTGCAATTGGAGCAGGTGCCTGTGAAACATAAAATTATAGATTTAGCTGATTTAGTCCTAAAATTAGGGCTGTCAAAGTTAACGCGCTATTAACAAATTAACTCCAAATCCTTTTAACGGCACTATTTTTTTTGACGCGCAATTAACGCAATTTTGAACCTCGGTCCACACCGTAGTTTGGGGAATCAGGAAGTAATGCACTGTCGATGCCGCACCTAAACAAACCCCCGTGGGCAGTAAAATGGATAAAAAAGATACTATTTTGAATGGTAAGTTCAGCTTCAGCTGCCCGATGGTTCTCTCGACAGGACTAAAGTAATTTGTATTTACAGTCGATGCGAAATTCGTTACCACCGGAGTACGTCCAGTCTCAAATACCACTTGTCGGCCAAGCACCCAGCTGATGCAGAGAGCCCTACGCCCCCTCCTGCTTTAAGCAAGCCACGGTGGACAGTTCACCGAGGAGACAGCTGGACGACTCTACAAGCCGCAAACTTACAACAGCGGTCGCCGAATGGGGCGACAGCTTGCAGGCCGATTCACATCGTGGAGGACGAGGGTCTGTGTGAAATAATACGCATCGCATCCAACGACTGTACAAAAAGCTGCTGAATACAACAGAAGAGCTGTTTACAGGCTGTAGTCTAACTGCACTATATCATTGGAGTCCTGTTCTTTATTACATTCCCCACTGTTTCATGCGCACTTTATTCATTGTTTTAATTTATTTTGTGCATCGCACTGTTTGTTTTGAATTTGATGCAAATGCAATGCATGAGAGTCCTTTTGTGTTAATGGATAAACAAAAATGGGGATGAATAGTCTAAGTGTAAGTTGAACACACTACGTTGTATTAGTAATCATTACTATGTAATGTTACAGTTACTGAAGTAAATCAATATGGCCATCTGTTATTTATTTGTTGGCCTTGAGTTTATGATTTCAGCATTTATTTTACTTGAAGAATTTATTTTACTTGAAGAACATACTGGACCGTATTTGTCATGGTTCCAATAAGATAATAAACACGCATTTGCATAAAGCAAGCATTTGTCTACTCCCATGTTGATTGAAGAGTATTAAAAACTTGAAAAAGATCTGTTTAAAGGTAGATTTAGGATGGATAAAATATATGCGATCAATAATACGATTAACTCATAATTAACTCAGGTCAAGCATGTTATTAATCGAGTTAAATATTTTAATCG
>CAAKHC010000390.1:3491-18415 GCA_901007825.1 Macroramphosus scolopax
TATTAGCTTTTTGCTAAAGACCAAATACAATTCTTTTTATAGGCAGGTATGAGTCATGTTAACCCCCCTACATGGGGAAATAGGGCCCAGGTTGAAAAATACAGCAGTTGTCCTTTAATATACCACCAAAACCACATCCATATTGTAGCAAAAAAGGTCCTATAAACTGTTGCTTATAAAGAAAACTGACTCATTTCCTCGGAAGGAAGCTCTAGATTTGTGTAGGCACAATCACAGACAAGTCCTACTCAATTGTACAACTTTTAAAGCAGCTTTGTCAAGAATGACACCAACTGGAACCCGCTCCGGTTTAATTTTGGATGCAAAGCACCACAATATGCGTCTTCTGGTCATGTACAGTCATTCTGATACAGCTGGTGCGCTTCATTGGCCAAACAAAACAACATCTGTGTTGAGGTGGACAAAGAGCAACAGTACTTTCTTGAGAGGAGGATATCTATAAAAAGCGTGGCTGCACTGAGTTGTATTTTCGTTAACCTCTTAATACTGTCCAGACTTAAAACACCCAGAAAATCCAGGCTAATCTTTTTTTCTCCTGGTCTCTTCAAGTGTCGCTTGAATTTACTTTTCCCAGTTTTAGCTGTGCAAGGTTACATAGAGTCTCATAAGCCCCTTATAGGTAAGCTGGTGCCATTTTTAGGCTGGCACTTTATATACATAGACAGTCAACATTGTTCCTCAAAGGGATTGCAGAGTTGTCGCGGTGCATTATAGCACCGTGGTATTACCACTTCTTAACAACACAGTCTCCAGTGTGTTAAGCCTGTTTGTTGCTGCCAGGAACAAATTCTATTAGATGCTTAGCTGATCAGTGCTGATGACCAGTGGTGATCTGTGAGAGGTGCTGCTTCCTCAGTCAACAAATGTGCTCATGCAGTGTACTATGATTATTATCGTTTTGAACGATAGATGGACCGAGCTTGAGTGAGACCTCAGACTAAATGTTTAGCTACAGTTATTTACTCAGTGACTATTCTTAGAAGAGGCTGCTAACTGCTGACATCACAAACATTCCTTATCCATGACGGATTTCACGGGAAACTGCGTCATCCTTCTTTTTTTTGCATTTTTGTTGCATATATCTAGTAGATTTCATATATGTCCTTTATATATATCTAATCCGTTGCTTGAATTAAGAAGCATTCGGTAGAATCAGATCAGCAAGCAAAGTTAAATTAGATTTAGATACATAATTCATCCTCTATTGTCATCAAACTCTATAGTGTGATTATAATATATTGTGTTATATCATAATATTCCATACACATGTTATCACTTCACCAGACGACTGTGAGTTATCTGGTTCTCTGTATTTTGATTTGCTGTGAAGAGGTCTCATGGAAACACAGAAAACATTTGATTACGAATTGCGGGCTGAGCACATACGTCATCAGATGGGGATGGGCTCTATTTGTTTTATGGGGGCTGCGGTTTGTGGTCAGCACATTTCTGCTGAGTAGTGAGAGGCAGAGCAGCAAATATGGAACCAAACAGCTTCCCACAGAGGTCTACACTCCGGAGAAGGAGGGAAGAAGGAGGGAGGAAGGAGGGAAGTAGGAGGGAAGTAGGAGGGAAGTAGGAGGGCTGAATGGGCGATGCTCTAGGAGGGCAAAAATAAGAAAGTGAGGGTTGATCATAACCATATGGAGGCTGAAAAAAAGTGAACAAGACAGGGAAGGATATAAAGGGAGGGTGAAAAAAAGTTAAAGGTCAAAAGGAAGGGGACAGCGAGGGGGTAAGAAAGCAGATGTGCCCACCAGAGGACAAGATATCTTCCGATAGAGATGATAAATAGCAGGGAATGAAACTGAAGATCAGCCAGGCTGTTGATCCTGAGTGGGAAGCTGTTTTGTTTTGAAATTTGTGGAAAGCGGCAGGGCCTGAGGGAGGAAGAAGAGGGGGAGAGAGAGAGAGAGAAGAAAGAGGAAGTAATCTGCTGTTTCACACACTGGTGGTGATGTTGAGCCCCTTGCAAGAATTCTTCTGGCTGTGTCCGCCATCTGGAATGTCGAGTCACCACCTCTGTCTTCCCACCGCTCTAATGGGGTTGTTCCCTGCCTGTTTGCCTGCTCTGACAGCACGCTGAGGACCCACCGGACACCACAGGACGCAGCTGACAAGCCACACACGCCTTCACACAAACAGCCAGCATGAAAGTAAGACCCCGGGAGCAGCCCGCATCTAACCAGACACACTCTGAAAGGAATCTGGTCTTGGAAGAACCAAAGACATAGTCATCAGCTGAACTTTTTGGAGGGTGTTCCTATTCCCTTATATGGCAACGGAGCTGGGAAATCATTTGAATTAGTCTGGTTTCTGTTGCATGCCTGTCTGGTTTTAGTGCTGACTGAGTTGCATCTGGTATGTTTCTGTGTCCGCTGTGTGCGTGTGAGTGTGTGGGAGCTCTATGCGCAGCCTGATTTGTTTATTTTGCCATTCTTGGTTCTCCTTTTTCCTGTTGTTTGCATGTGGGGTTTTTGTTTTGGGACAAGAGGAGGGCTTGTGTTTGTGGTTAAGCCAGAGGTACCGTCAATCGCCTCAGGGGTGGCTGCTTCATTCAGACTCCGCAGCACATCTCGCTATTTTTCCTCTCCCTCAGTCGCACCGATGGCCTGTGATTGTTGGAGCAACGTATCCACTGAGTAGCAACTTCCAAACAAACTCTGATACAGTGTCTCCCTGCACAAGGATACTACCAGAGAGGAGGACCGGAGCTCCGGCTGATGAGGGGGCAGCTGTTAAAGTGGACAAACCTCACAGTCTGTTGGATATTTCTTTTTTTCTTCTTCTGTGATGCAGCAGGATGTGTGACCGAAAGGAAACAAACAAGGACCCAGGATTTACCCGTTTGATATAAGGAAAGGTGTGATCATGAAAAAAAGGATCATGGGAAGGTTTTAAGCACTAAAGTAGACCTCTCAACACAGACTGGGGCAGACAGCTGGAATGACAGATCGCCGATGTGACAACCTCTAAGCAAGTGTTACACACTACCTTAGTGCGTTATGTCAAGTCGCCCGCCTCATGTCGAATACCTTTATTGAAATCTCTCTCGTCATTGGTAGCCATGGCTACAGCAGCATGGTATCATCGTGACATCAGCCGTGTGCACGCAGAGGACTTGCTTGCCCGGGCAGGGAGGGATGGCAGCTTCTTGGTGAGAGACAGTGAATCTGTGCCAGGAGCCTATGCCTTGTGCCTACTGTGAGTATACCACACACATATACACTCTCCTAATTATATTATATTGATTGATAATAACTATAAAAATGACCCATAACTGCCCATATGAGATACCTTAGCTAGTATGGTTCATCTGACTCCTCCTACTGTATTTGTAAATTCAACGTAAGACTGTGCGTAATATTGCGTAGATCCATACGTTCCTGCCATGTGGAGTCTCTCAGTATTAACAATAACAAGTGACATCGTATAATGACTAGTGAAGTAGAAGGGCGGCATGGGAGTTGATAAACAACAGTGTTCGCAGATGAGGTAATGTATGAAATCTAGTTTTATTTATACATGAAGTCACGACTGAAATGGATCAGACACGAGAGGCCTCATCGGGGAGTCATTTCCTGTATCCGTATCATGTGTGTCACCAGTAGCCCCGCCCCTTTAGTAGACAACTGGCAGGTCCTGGGTCTACTTGCTCTTATGGAGATTATGACCGACCTTTACGGCACAGAGTCACTGAAGTAAATAACGGACCCGTTCTTCACAAGACTCACATCTTCTTAACATTCTGACACTGAAGCAACTTTTTTCAGTTTCATTGAGACTCTGTCTCTGTCTCTCTCTTACGTATTCCCGCGAGATCTGACAGCGTGTCTCTTCACTCATGACGCTCAGCTGTCGGTCTGGGTTCACCGCAGCGCTGCCGGCGACGTCTTCCAACCAGATAAACAGACATTTAAGGGAATTATGTTGAAGTAAAAAGTAAAACTTGGTGTCAATCATCCACACAACATTCACAACATGAGGGTGTGATTGGTTAGAGAGGTTATAGTACTATTAGATAAGTCCGTTACTCATACAGCTGCTCAAGCTAACAAATAAATGTGACAAATAAAATAGATGGGGCCGCAATCTGTGATTAAAACAACGTTAAAAAAATAGCTTGTGTGGAACATTTTTTGTACCACTATGACTGATATTAAAATATTCAGAGGGTGGAAAGAGGATCTGGCACCTGAGATTTATGTTGCATAAATAAAGGATTTCTCTGGGTTTTTAACACTGTTGGAAACATTTGGGATCATGTAAGTACACAGCTCCAAAACAATGTTCAACATTTTTGTCTGACATTTATTATAGACATTTTACATATTATACCTTTAACTGGATGTGACGTTCTATGTCTTTTTTTATTATTTAATGTTACAAGATTTGTATTTGTTCCAACTCTTTACATAAAATATATTAATGGTTGTTAATGTGAATTGATTGCTGCTGGAAATCTGACACAGTTGAAGCTTACCTGTTCTGGAAGAGACGGAAAGCCGTATTGATGTAAAACCAAACCGAATAAAACTTTTGGATTTTGGCATTTAGCATTGGAAACTATTCATAAACTCAACATTCTGCCCCAATGCCCCCATCTGCAAACTGAATCAGCAGCTTCCCTCCCCGCGTCAGATCCATCAGCCTAGTGGTCATCTGTGGTCTTAAACCTTGTGCAGGCTGGGACGACTTTACACATACATCCTTTCCAGTCCAGTCAGACTGTCCAGTGTGAGCTCCCATCTCAGCGGGTCACACCCTGGCTCAGGACTCCCTGTTTCCCCTCTTACCCCCGCTTTCTTCCCTGGGGCCCCTGGCAGAGGGCGGGAGCTCCAGCGACCGCACTATGCTAACTGCTCTTCAGCCTGAGCCAGATACATTCCTGAAAGCTGAGCCGGTCCACTCTCGCTGCTCCCTCTTCCCCTCTTTCCTCAATATCTCAATCCCCCCCTTCAGTTTTTTAAATTCCACCACAATTCTCCTCAAGAAAAAAAAAAAAACACTTTTAATTTCTACCCGCTGCCTGAACCAAGTTTCTCTGATGCAACTGTCCCTCACACATTTCAGACCTGAAACAAACCACATCATCGCAGATCTGTAAAACAACTGTCGCCTTGTTAAGAACGTTACAGTATCTTTAACAACTATAAGACATCTGGTCCTTATTCCAAGATTAAATTGATGTGTATTGTAACTTCTGAAGGTTAAATTTGCTCTCACATGTTTTATAGTATCTCGGATTGTCAGTGATAAAAGTATTTTTTGTTCTCCGAAGGTTCCAGCGTCATGTTCACACGTATCGAATCCTTCCTGACGCAGACGGCCTGCTAGCAGTCCAGGTGAGTGGTCACCAACGCACAGGACTGATTTCACCTTCTGAGAGGAGGGAACGGAAACAGAATGGATGTCAAACCTTGGCACAAACTGTACACACAAAGAGAGAGCGTAGTTGGGGAGATGGACCAAACAATGGTCTGCTCTTGCCTGGCGTAAGAACAGGAACATGTTTGTGTTGCGGACTCTGCTACGACTGCTGCAGCTCTGTTGTTCGGAAGGCATCTCTGCCATGTGGCCGCATGATCCGAGCATGAGCTCAGCAGTACAGAGAAGAATTGTTTTCACGTCTCAGAGATTCCTGCTCTGCCCACACACTCGGTCATTGGCCTATGGTTGCGCGTCTTTATTGTGTGTGTATATACAGACCTGTTTGTACTTTGTGCAGCTAATTAGTCGCAGACAGAAATGCGCACATAGTGAAAGTGAGAGAGAAACCTTGTTCTTTCTTTCCCTGCTATGTCTCTGGAGTGTAATAATGATTGTTTTCAAGCGTCTGACCTGGAAAAAACTCTCTTCTTTCAAACGAAGACCTTAAACTCGGTTGCTATTTCAGTTGTTTTTCCACTGCCTCCGGTACGCATTTTCCCTCAGTGGATTTACTCCACAAGCCTCATGCTTCCCTTTCTGTTTTTCCAGCAGGGCCATAGAGATATTTTGGGCCCCATTTTGTTCCTTGCTGCCCCTTATTACGTTTCATTTGTTTTTAACTGTTTTTTTTTACGAGTTCCTCGTGGTGCAAAACACTATGAGAAGAGTTCCAGGTATCTCAAGCCAAGAATCCTTCGCTGCTCCGAGAGAACAAGTGAACACAGGACAAGAACTTACCTATTGTAGTCTAATGTGAGCCCTGGTGATTTCATGCATGTGTGCAGCATGTACAGCCAGCGTTTCTTGAACTAATCTCAGTGTGACATGCGTCAGGTACGACGTGTGGGAATGCATGCGTGTACAAACGTCCATGCTTTGTGTTCTGGGGTCTTTATAGAGTCTCTGAGAATGAACAAGCAAGTTAACCACGGCAGCCAAGTGCTCTTGCAGACAGGAAGCACTGCCGGTAGTTGAATGTCATCGATGGACTGCAGGGTACAGCTTTCTAACCCCCCCGGGACACTTATATCACAGACAATCTCTATGGGTTTTTCCTGACATGCAAATATATACTTCTGCTTTCTTCTACCGCGAACGATTTTGTAAGAGGGGTGAGAGGTTGGTGGGTTCCTGCATAGGAGCAACCAACACCATATATAAACCTCATTATACTAAAACCGGGCAGCTTTCTATTTAGCGTGCAATTTTAAAAGCCTGTAAGATATTTGGGAGGATATGTGAGATTCTATCTTCTCTCTTTACTTACAAACTTTGAAGTAAGCAAAGCATTATTACACCATAATATCTTGTATGAAACACACACTCTTATAGATATGCATTTGTTCTTACTGTTGTCGGCTCTTTACGCAAAACAACTTCAACGCAAGACAAGTAAAGGCTCTTTAACATTGTGTGGTGTGATGACACTGTGTCTCTGTGTTTACAGTCCCATTTCAAAGTTTCAAGAAGCAACAGACTGAGCCTGCATGCGTGTGACATACAATAAATATGATGAATGTTCTCTGCTGTATGTGTGTGACTTACAGACATCACAGGGAGTGCAGGTGAACTGTTTCCGGACACTGGAGGACCTCGTGTTCGGATACCAGCATCCCAACAAAGGCCTGGTCACTCCTCTGCTCTACCCTGTTCCCCGTGATGTCGACACCGGGGATGAGAGCTCAGGTGGGACCTATAAGGACTACAGTTGCTCAACCCTAATACACAGTATTTATTATGAACGCTCCCAGTTTGCTAAAATAAACAAGTATTAATATATGATTTTATATTTCACGCGTGCACAGATGATGAGAAGCCGTCTCCAGCGATAGCGTCCGTCAACAAGGTGCCTTCAATGGCACCGCCGACAAAACCAGATGCTCATTCCTTAATCCTGGATAAGTTACAGGAACTGAACACATCAAGGTACGATTATCCAACTAGATTTCCCAAACGTCCCTGCGTTGTAGCGATTTGTGCTCAACGTGTTGGTTTTCTCAACATGTGTTTTATTTGATTTTGCTGTGTCATCATTATCAGCTACATGTGCACAACTAAGCAGCCTTTTCTTATTTAAATTTGCACCTGGCAGCAACGAAGCAAAGAGCATTCTGAGAATCATTGTTCACTGTCTCACTTGCTATTAATAAACGTTATTGATACGCATTTGCATCTGCTGTGTGCAGATCGCACCAACATCCTGGGAAGCGAAAAGACTCGCACAGTTTCTATGTTGTCTGAGTTCTGCCTGTTTCTTCTGCTTCGCAGCACTGCAGGTGAGGTGATTGGTCTGCTCAACAACTATCTGTTCAGTGAGCTGCCTCTGGACATTGAGAATGTGCACAAAGGGGCAACGACTCTCTGTCACCTCAAGCGCACTCTGGGAACCGCCTGCCAAGGCTTAAACAGGTTAGAATCATTTTGCTCTTATAGTTAATAAATAACTGAAAGTGAAAACAAGGACATGTAGTGCAGAACACTCTTAATGCAACAAGTTGTTGTTATTATAAAAATGCTGTCGACCCCCTGTACAGCCAATTAATGAGCATTTACATTGCACATATCTTTCATTCCCAATTGTAAAAATAACGTCTTTAAGTATATCTTTATATAATCTAATCTATATGTCCATATGTATATCTATATATGTAGATATATATGTATCGTATTTGTGAAAAAAATTCTTGTCAATAAATCTGAATCTGTTATATTAATGGTCTGCACTGTTTGTACTCATTTCTGTGTATTGATCTGATCCACAGTGAGATTGACTTGACTCTCTCAAGTCTGGAAACCCTGGCGAAGGTCTTCGACCACCCGAGCTGCTCTCTATCACACAATAAGTCACAGGTACGGTACAATCTATCCTCTGTGTCCAGGAACCACATGTAGAATCTCTTAAATAGACACCCAATACTGCAGTGGATCAAATCTGTGAACAACCTGCATCAAGAGGTGAAACAGGTTAAAGTTTTCTTTTTGTCTCGTCTGTCACAAGGGTCCGGAGATGGAGATAGACACCTTGTTGTGTAAGATTTCCGCGTTGGTCAGCCTCCTTTCTTCACTGGAGAAAAAGGTTAATTAAACTCAGGCTCTTTATTTCTGCTCTTCCTGTCTTTATCTTGTTGGCATCAATGTACAAAGACAAATTCCTTGTAGAGTGAAAAGCTTTACTGGGCTATAAACCCGATTCTGATCCTGATCCCGATCCTGATCCTGATCCTGATTCTGATTGATTCTGATTCTGATCCCGATCCTGATCCTGATTCTTGCATCCTTTCATCTCACCCTGCATTTTTTCTACTGACAGATACAAAGGAATTCTAACATATTAAACGATGTCTCCATGTAGGTACTAAAAGCTCTACAAGATGCTGTGACCAATCACAATCTGGCTGTCCAGCCGAGCCCGCCTCCTCCTGAACCGACACCCACCAGTGTACCTTCTGTCAAGAACCATGCCCGGCAGCTTCCAGTTCACTCCTTCCAGGTAAATCAAACACACATTTTTAATCATACAACCCACAAATTATCTTGCAGCCACAAAATGCTTAAAAATTACAACACATGAAAAATACCAAAATGCATCAGTGACAATGTAAATTGTCTGTTTCCAGGTGAAGTTGGTGCGTTACGGCAGACAGACGGTGTCAGTGGACGTGGATACAGGAGTGCTTCTCTTTGACCGGAAGACTAACTCATTCGGTGTAGAGACGATCTCACATGACAGAAGTGTGTTTGTTTTTTAATATTATTTGGTTGCCCGGAACAGACACAGAGTTGTTGTCTAACTGTCGGCTCGTGATTTCAGTCCTTCAGATTGTCAAGTACCAGACGAGTCCAGCCAGGGTTCGCATGGTGGTCGACAGCCACCACAACACGCCATGGGAGATGACGTTTGAGAGCACACGGGTAAAACAAGATTAGATGTTTTATTATCCACTGCAATCTCCAATCTAATCTCCTCACCCATAATTCAGGGAGTGACTGCGTTGTTTTTCAGAAAGGGGACGCTTTCTGCCAACTCCTCCAGCTGATGAAAACTAGACACTCTCAGCTGAGTGAACCTGACGTCATCTCTGTTTTCGTTGGCACGTGGAATATGGGTGAGCTTAATCGTGCTGACAGCAGGCAAATAAAAGACATACTTAATGTAAGTTATGTGATAATTCATCATGTTGCTGTGTGTACACAGGGGGCTCCCCTCCTCCTCGCAGCCTGCAGTCCTGGGTAACCTGCTGTGGTTTGGGAAACACCCCTGATGAGTCCATCGCCTTGCTGCCACATGACATCTTCGCCTTGGGGACTCAAGAAAACCCCCAGGGGGAGAGAGAGTGGACAGAACATGTGAAGGCAACCCTTCGCAGCTCGACCCACATTGACTTCAAACAAGTAAATCATCTATTTGTCTGCTTCAACTATGAATCTGTGACATGTTACATTTGGGATTATTCTAATTACGCACAGGCAGGCAAGGGAAGTCCTCTAAGGCCCGAGGCTGAAAGGGGGCCACAAGGGCTGAGAAAACTACCATGTTGGTCGACCAACATGGGTTCGTCAGTGGCGGATGTTGATGCTGCTATTTTGAGAGAAAGGAGGCCGAGTCAGAATGAACTTTTAAAAAAGAAAATAGCAAAATCTGAAGAAAAATCTGGCTGATATAATATGTTTAGTCGGCTTCTTGAGTGCAGACATCGGCCTGCATCTCATAAAGGTCAATAATGGTCCCAGTCCATACGAATGTGGCAACACAGTGACTGCAACCAACTCCTCCTTAAAAAAAGGAATTGAAAGGAAACCTCCCAAAGGGGCCCCATGTCACTCCCGTTGAACTTGCATAATTGCTGCAAGTCGGCAACATTCACAAAGCTTCAATGGGGGAAAATGTTGTGTGTGTGTGTGTGTGTGTGTATTTCGCCAGGCTGGATGTTTTTCTCTCTGTTCCAAAGCTTCTTTTTTTTATCCGTCTGAAGTGATATTTCATGCTTATTGCTGGATAATATTCCTGTGTTGTTGTTTCAGAGTGTTATTGGCTGTTTACGCAGTAGTGCATTTTACACTGAGAAGGTGCAAAGGTCTTTTGATCTGGAGCAGATTGCAGATGTGGCAGCACTTGTGGAATGTGTTTTTGCGATAAGAGCTGCAAAAAAATCTTTGTGCATTTGTCTTTGCTGGTTATTTCTGACATAATGTGGATGAACGCTGGTTCAAGAGACTGAAGCATCGCCACTGGATCATGTGAAAGAACACAAAATCAGTAGCATCTGAGAATGTGGGAAAGGATTGGTAGGACGTATCACCTCATCGGATGATACTGTGTAGTTATCATGTATTTGTTTTAAGTAAGATGTGATCTGATGAATGCAACACTTCATCTTACCGTGCTGGTGTTTGTCTTCACAAGATGAACATCTGTTTCAACCTCTGCTGTTTGAACTTCTGCCTTTCTATAAATGATTCCAATCATCTTGTTATCTGCACTCATAATCCTCTTGGTTGTAATACAAACTAATGTCGTGTAGGTGGCAGTGCAGTCCCTCTGGAATATGAGGCTGGCTGTGTTTGTGAAGCCGGAGCACGAGAGTCGCATCAGCCATGTGAACACTGCCAGTGTGAAGACTGGTACTTTGGGTAGGAAGCCCTCCAGAATCTCACCGTCACACATACACACATCAAATACAGAACGTGTGTATATCATGGCTGCACTTTTATCAGCCTGGAGGCTTGAGGTTGATCATTTATGTTGTTTCAGGAAACAAGGGTGCAGTCGGCGTGTCCTTCCTCTTCAATGGAACATCTTTTGGATTCGTGAACTGCCACCTGACCTCTGGAAGTGAGAAAGTTGTCAGGTATATCGTGTGCTCCCATTTAATTATATCATATTATTATAAATAATTTATATGCACAATGAAGAAATGTTCACAGTTCTGTTCTTGCCTTGTACGTGTCATTCAGGAGGAACCAGAACTTTGTTGACATCCTCAGACTGCTTTCTCTGGGCGACAAACAGCTGGGCGCCTTTGACATCAGCCTGCGCTTCACGCACCTCTTCTGGTGTGGAGACCTGAACTACCGACTGGACCTGGATGTGCAGGTGGGGCTGAAAGTCGTCTATCACGCGTCAGGTTTTGTTCTTATGGGAAACCCTTCAATACGTTTCTGTTCACGCTCATTACCTTCAGGACATTCTGAAGCACGTATCCAAGAGGGAGTTTGAGGAGCTCATGTGTGCGGACCAGCTGACCCGGGAGAGACACAAGAGGAAGGCCTTTCTGAATTTTAGTGAGTTTCAGTTTTGTATAGTCAAATATGAAATATGAGGTTGTTATTATAATTAATATTAAAGCTGAAATCATAAGTTGATTCATTGATTAATTAACAAATAAAAAGTAGTCCTATTTTGTGCGATTACTAAATGAGTGATTGATTTGATTGACATCTATCGTTGCTACATCTGTATCTCTCTGCATTGTTTCTATGTGTATCACTGTTAAGAGGAAGAGAAGATTGCCTTCCCTCCCACCTACCGATACGAGCGCGGCTCCAGGGACTGCTACCTGTGGCAGAAGTACAAGACTTCAGGGGTACGTCTCCTCTCGTAGCACACGGATATAAGCAGAATAATCCGGATGATGAGATACGAAATGTTCCCGAGTGCAGGACAGAGGATGCATGACCACGACGACAAGTGAACAATATCTGCATTGTAAACTCATGAATGATATCAAGACACACGCCTCGCTCGTACAGCGAGAGTACAAAGACCCCCGACACGCTCTAAGAATACATCACTCCCCTCTCCAAATATTTCAGTGTGTAACTTAATCCTATTTAAGGGAGCCGACTTAAACAGCAGCTGCCGTGAGCACTAAAAATAGGAGGTTAAGAAGGAACACACAGTCTGAGCTAGAATACTTGGCATAACAGGATGAAGACCTCACTGCATATATGTACACGCTCTATATATATCTGTACATCCACACATCTATATATCTATATAGATATAGAGATAAATATTTGTGAATTAAAGCCATGATTCTTGTTCTGTAGGTGCGAATCAATGTTCCATCGTGGTGTGACAGGATTCTGTGGAAGTCGTATCCAGACACACACTTTATCTGCACTGCTTACGGTAAGAGGTCATTTTTTAAGTATTGATAGAGAAATACAAACGGACAAAAATAGAAATTTAGAAGACAATAACAAAAGACTGGACAAAGCATTTCATGCAGCCTGAAAAAGTAGACATTCAGGCATCTGTGGTTATTTCTTTAATTCCACTTCTGCAAGACGGAAGCAACCCTGAGACTTGGTGAGCCCGGACATCCTGGTATTTGCTCCAGAAACATTCATTTCCTCTGATTCAGCTTAAGTGTCAGCTGCTTACTGCCCTCAGCAAACTATCAAATCCTAACTATACTTTATGTCTTCCTATGTCGTAACTTGTAGCTGGCAGCTGATCTGCCTTACAGTTCAGTTACATAACCTTTTATTGTCTGTTACCAGGTTGCACAGATGACATCTCCACGAGTGATCACTCACCTGTTTTTGCCACCTTCCAAGTGGGGGTGACATCACAGTTCAGCTCCAAAACAGGTGTGTCATCCATGAGTCCTTACAAATAAAAAGAGAGGGTGAACTGCATCCCTTCATTATGTGAACAGAGTTGTCGTCCTTGTCAAAAAGATTCAGGTTCGAGCATGGAGAGGGCCTGGATCGAGCTTGAAGGCATCGAGGCCATTGTGAAGACAGCGAGCAAAGAGAAGTTCTTCATTGAATTCTATACGTCTTGCCTTGAAGGTATGGTGTCACCTCATGAATACATATTATATAATGAATTACACAGCACAGAGTCAGACATTCATCAACACTTTCTGCACAGAGTCACGCCGCTCGAGTGAGAACGACTCACAGAGCTCCAACGTCCCTGGGTTTCTCAAACTCGCCTGGTCCTTCAAACAGCTGCCAAAGGTCAGACGCTGCGCCATTGTACACATGTTTGAAAAATACAGAACGCTATTCAAGGAAAACTTGTTAACTTTTGATTGGAATACGTCTGTCACAGCTTCTCCCAATCAAGTCCGACATGGAGTACCTCCGGGATCAGCACCTGCTGCTGTCAGTCAAGTCCTGCGACGGGTTTGAGTCATACGGTCGGTCACAATGCAAATCAGTTTAATCTTGTTAAGTGTTTCATTCATATCCTCCCTCTGGCTTGTGCTGTTTTGTAACCGGTGCCCTTACACTTTATCACCCTTTTAAAATACTTTTACCTTTATTGCTATCTATAATCCAGATTACAGTTTGCAGATTACAGATCAGCAGATTTCAGTGCCTCCTGGTGCCTGTTGTCATCGTTGACTATTTCTAACTGAGATCAGTAAATCCACAGAAAGTTAATCATTATTTTGATAACTGATTAATGGTGTGATTCACCATTCACAAGGCTCCACCTGTTCCTCCTCTTCCTCTGTTGTTAGTATTGTAGATTAAATGTAGTAATAGTTACAACAATGAGCACAAACAATACAAACAGACAAGTACTCACATGTACTCGAAGTAGCCCTTTGAATGACATTTTTGTGCAAAGATACTTCAATATCATTACTACTATCAACAGTATACACGCCTTGGATGGGGTAACTCTTCCTCTGTTCCTCTGTTGGCAGTGGTATCTGGTTCCTTTTCAAACATAAGGAGTGAACCTGCAGTGGCATCACATTCAATAGACACCACATCCTTTTCTCAGCGGTCTGATTCACCTCTCGCGTATCTTCGGTTTCGTTATGTAGCTTTCGGTGTTGTGTGACACACACCAACGGACACGTCACGTCTCTTCTATGTGTCCGTTTTATTTCAGCATGAATTGCCTCTTTGTTCTAATTTTTTTCTTTCCGTAGGTGAATGCTGCGTGGCTCTGCGCTCACTTACTGGTGCGTCGGAGCAGTTCGAAACCTTTCTGAGTCACCGGGGTGAGGAGATGGGCTCCATTAGAGGACGGGTTCGGATCCATGTGCCCAAGGACAGACGAGGAACTCGAGAGAAGATCTATGGTGGGTCAGCTGGTAACTGCTCCCGTCCTACCGTCTGCCCTCCTTGCACTATCACTTCCCACTAAACTTTCATCTCCACTGTCACTGCATTCCTTGACTCTCCTCTGAGTCTCACATTGCTTCCTCTATTCTGTTCCTCAATGATCCCTGGCTTGGCTTTACACTTGCTGGTATCTATCCAACGCTTCCTCTTTTGGCTCCTGACTGGCCCTGACCAGATGCATCCTGAGAAACTGAAACAGGACAGATGAGTATTGTGCCACCAGGTCAGGCTCCACAAGCACACACACACACACACACACACCACCCAGCACACTGGCGTAGCTATTGTCCAACACACACTGCACACGTTTTGAAGAAGTCTCGCTGGTTTTGAAATGTGTTTTCAATTTAATTTTGACTTTTTTTTTCAGAGTGTTT
>CAAKHC010000391.1:17367-29802 GCA_901007825.1 Macroramphosus scolopax
GGATGTCGTTCTCAAACCCAAACTGTGCCATCTTATTCAGATTTTCACACGACCTGGAAATGAAAACAACATATAACATTAGCGCCCAACCGACGTTAGAGTCGCTGCCCAACAAAACATCGTTTCACGTTAGCTAAATATTACATTAATATATCACGACATTAACAACGCCCTGAGTTGCTAACATAAGGCGTACGGGATGTAGTAAGCTTAAGGTGGTATTTACTTCGTTGCGTCGAGAATTAAAAACTACGGCACAAATCTTTGTGTTGAGAACTAAAAGTATCCGCGCTGCGTACTGAATAAGCAAATTAGAATAACATAAAAAATCTCACCTCTGCAATAAAACGTGACACGCACTAGCACCACTGACTTGTCTCTCAGCTCTTTCTTAAGTTTTGAATTTCGGGCCAATGACGCTACACGGTTTAAATGCCAGTAAGCGCTTCTGCAATTGGCCCGTTCAAGTTTTTACAGTTATCGCGATGGTATTGTCATGGCAACGTTAGCAGCTGCGTTGACATGATTGGTGGAGATAGACTTCCTGTCGGAGTAGCGCTTAAAACAGTCCTACTCCCCAAAACAAACATATCGCCATCTGTCGGTAAAATGTGGTATAATGAATTTCTGTTATTACCTTCATGTTATATCCACTCATATAAACTACAGGGAAATAATAGACATTTACAGTTTTGGTGTGACTTGTGGGCCATAGAGTTGAAATAACACTGTGTTGTCCTTAAAATACTTCTATTCTTGATTTAAGCTTTTTAAACTGCTATGCAATGACATGCATACAATCAGTCTCAAGTGAATCATTTGAGCCTATGCTCTTTGATGTGATTACATGATGGAGTGTTTGTGTATGACTATGAACGGTTTACCATTATGATCAATTAGGTGTAAATGTCCCCTCTTTCATTACCTTGATCAATACACTCCCAGTAACAATAAACATATTACTAACTTAAAGACACCCATAAAATACAGAGGAAGAGAGGTACACATAGACATCTGTGTGAACAATTAACATCCCTAAATATGAGGAAAAAATCAGACAAATGACATGCTGGTGTCCATCAGTCGCTCATAACAGGACATTATGTTTCTGACTAAACTTTGAAAGGTTAATACAAACTTTAGGGCTAGCCATCTCAATAGCATTTATGACATAATGTACAATTATTCAAAATCAAATGGCATCGAGTCACTTCTGCCACTCTATATATGATATTCCTTTTAATTTAAAATGTGACCAAAATAACACTGCCATCACAGCCATTCTGGATATTCTTTCCTAATACAGATTATGGAAACCAAAATGAAAATATAACAAGTTAAAGTAAATAGGACACAAATAATTTTTAATTTAACATTTTCAGCATATCTTGCATGAACACACAACAACAAATAAGCAGTGAAAATGGACACAGTGTCTGGCTGAGTCTCACCGTGATCGATGTTTGAGAACTAATAGAACATTCTTGATTTCAGCGGGATTTGTTTAGAGACTGTAAGGCAATCTGTGATTACATGTCTCATACGCTTAAACAGCTAAATGCAGAAATATCGGCATCAGCATACAAGGCTCTGCATCAAATACATGCACATGACTTAGACAGCATGCCCACATCAGCGCAACAACCCTGTGCTTTAAAGCAGGGCTGGTTTCGGTCTAAACACACCTTACAGTCATGAATCTGGCAAAAAATAAGCTTGAACATTACTGCATTACATTTCTGTATTTACAAGTAGTATACTGTAGAAGCACAAGTTTTAACAGTGATACGTGCATTATAAAGTGCATAAAATTATGTCTAAAATCAACATGTTTGGTTCATTACAGCAGTGTTGATAATATAGCAAATGTTTTACATTCATGGAGCAACATTACTCGTATGAGGAGGGAAAAGGGTTAAATCAATGAAAGGGCTGTCACCATATAGTAGGGAGTCGGTCAGCCAGCCATAGCAGGCAAGTTTAGATTACAAAGTACGGTAAGCACAGCCATCTATCTCTGTTTCCATTTCTGCCATGTTCTTAGGGTAATGTATGACGGAGCCAAGAACGCCTGCACAAAAAAAAGAACAGATTAGTCAAGAAAACGCCTAAAAATTTAGCAATGAAAATATGGGTCCAAGGATTTTGGATACAACTTCTAACACGTAATTTGTTGTGGATTTTTCAAGTGCTTCTGTCTTTCCTGTATCACAGTCTGACTTACCAACACTAACAGTCTTAATAAAATTGAGGTCAACAAATACAAACACATGACCGAACTAAAATAGCATAGACAGGAATTCGGTATGTTTCACAGTGTTTTTTAATATTGAATTATTTTCTAAATCTTCTCCCAACACTCTTAAGTCTACAGAGAGTGGAGTGTTGTTTCCTTACCTCCAGGGTGCCTCAAACCTAAGCAGAGAGTGTAAGAAAGACAAAACACATGATTATACTTTATGTCCTCATGGCTATGAGACTCCATATCAGAAGCATGAGACATTTTAAAATAAAGGCAAGCAATGCTGCGTATTGTGTGGGTGGACGATGTAATAAAACCCATCAGAGGTAAAGATTACAAAGTTCCTTTTGCTTGCCGACAATACACACCACCACAACAATATATATTCTCTTCTTTGAAACAAATATTATTGTCGCATATGAATCCCTTCACGTGAGAATGTAACATTGAATGAAAGTAATGTAAAAATATTGTCAGTGAAATTGAAAGTAGGAATCTCATTTACTCACTGTGTTTTTTGGAGAGGTGGACGCTGATTAATATGAAACCAGTAAAAGCCAAGAGTGCCAAGAATAGTATCAGAAACTGAGGCACAACGAACCCTGAAACTAGGAAAAGAAAGCGAAAATTTGAACCTGACAATATGTCAACAAATAAAATGTTTTGGTGAAAAACAATACACTCTATGTGGAGGTGGACAGTTGGCTGTAGCAAAGACAAACTGATGATCTACTTAGGAATGTTACTCATGATTCACTTTATAGTCTCAATTGTAGCATATGACTTACATTCAAATGACCATCAGCTGCCTCCCACAGTCCACAGCAACCAGCAGCGTTCAAGCATTTGTTAATCTTATAACAATTACAGCCAGTAGCTACATATACGTTCCCAGAGGAATATAATTGTAACAATATTATGATTCATACTCTCTGTGGTTAATAATGTTTAAAAAGAAAGTGAATTAATAATGGTAGGTTTTATTTTCAAGCCCATGAAGGGTTTTATACCTGATTGCTCATCAGAAAGCCTTAATTCTCTCATCAGGTTAGTGCATCCCTCCTGAAGCTGGATCCTCTCCGTCTTTGTGTGCTGAACAGCCTGGTCCCACAACTCTTTGATGGCCATCGCTTGGGGTGTGTGAGCTGTCCAAGCATCTTGGTTGTCCAGAGTGAGACAGACCTGTCCATCATAAAGCACTCGGTCGGTCCAGTGCAGCTCTGACCCCTCCAGTATGCACTCACGAGACCGGAGCACAATGTGGTTGACTAGGGGAGTGAGATAAAGGTTATCAACAGATAGCAACAGAGCGAAGTTATGACTTCATAAATGATTTTCTTACTCAGCACTGCCGTCCGGTTGACACTCAGAAGTGTTAGAGGGAGTGAATCAGCTGATATGGTTTTGATTATGTTGTTGACTTCCTGGCTTGTGCCAGTTACAGAAACTCCATTGAGAAGGACCTGCTCCACCACCTGCTGGGCATCCACCGAGACCCACTGCTGGACCTGAACTATGATGGTATCTAAAGAGATAGAACAGTGTGCAAATGCTTTCAAGCAATGGTACAATAGATGCAAAGTGGGTTACGGTGTAGCTTATAAAAAGGCACAAATCCTTCAATGAAAGCAGCAGAAGCGCAGCCACAGTGAAATTACTAACTTATAAGTACACATGCACTGGAATGTTTCTTTATTAAACAAGAACCACTTAGTTTAAAGGAAAGCTCCTTTCAGTGTGTTACAGTGTGTTGAAAAACGTACTTATTCATTTGTTTACTTATTACTTGTTTTCATATTTTTTGTAAATGCTCTTTAATGTGTGCAGTATCTCTTTGCTGCTGTAATAATGTAAATGTCCCCGTCGTTGGACGAATAAAGGTTTTCTAATCTAATCTAATCTAATCTAATCTAAGGCTATCACAATCATCTTCGTTTTGGTTTCACTATCACATACTCTGTTGCAGCTCTGTTGATATAGAGATGTAACAGAATGAACCAACACTGACTGTGGTCCGGTTCTATCACTATCAGAGATGCTATAGCTCTGGATGTTGGGAAAGGGTTTCGCAGACTCTCATGTTTGTAAATGGGGTGAAGGATAGAACAAAACTTTAAATTGAAAGCAGTCCGATACACTACCTCTAACCTCAGAGTCTTGCAACAACCTTCCTGAGACAGTTTCCTGAGAAGTGTCGCAGTAAGAAAGAGTACATAGTTAAACGTTTGCAGTCTTACCGTACCCGAGTAAAAGACCCGAGGACATTGTTAAAACTGTAAAACTACTCTATCATAAGTTCCGTTGAGCAGTCGAACCACTTGCTTCTACATCAGTTTTCGGAAGGATGAGAAAGTTCATAAATAAAGATGCATATATTCTTACCGACTGGAACAGGAAAACCCTGCGAAAAGTGGCCCAACATCAGCACAAGAACACCGAGAAAATACATTTCCAGCGTTGCTTGTTTCTAGGTTCCAATACGACAAGTGCTCAGCCGCCCAGAACAGACAAAACTCTCCAGGCGTTACAAATCAGGATTATCTTTAAGCCATTGAAGCGTAGCCGATGACTTAACACAGATGAAACATTGAAGGGTCATTAAATAGACAACCAGCGCCACTCCCCTTCGTTTTCGTTTTCACTTTTATCTTTCAGGGGAGACCAGGGAAAGTTGTAAAGTGGGACGGCTCGAGCAAATTAAACAGAGGGATTGCACCTACGTCACTTCCGTTGTCCTTCTCCCGTTTAAGGGCGGTGGCAAAACATGCCTCAACTGAATGTCATATATATGTATGTACATGTGAGCAATACAAAAGGTTATCTGCTTGTATTAAATTCAATTTGAAAGTGATTATTTTAATTTTCCAAAGAACCCAGGGGGCCACTGACATTAAGGTTGCCAACCGTCCCCTAAAAAAGCGTGATCTTTCTGTAATTGGAAACTATAAAACTTGTTCTGTATGCTTGAGAATCAATGCCAGTTCTTTTCCCACGATACCTTTGACAGCGCCCCGAGATTTGAAAAAAATGGAAACCTCCATCTCAGAGCTCGCCAGCAAGAAAAAAGAGATTACAAAACAAGTTAGCGGATAGCAGGTGCTGCTCATGATTACGATCAATACATAGACAAACTACAACTCAATCTGATGCAGTTGATTAGCCATTTGGGCATTGCTGCAGTTCCCCAGGTGAACAATATAAGAATAATGCAAATAGTGCCACAAGGAGGAGCTTAGACACTAATTATGCTGAAGCCTCTAATCATTAACCAAAGTAAACAGTATTTAACAACACCAGCTATGTATACAATATGGTGTGCCCACCTTATATTTAGAAGTGCAGCCCATAAACCAACTTAGAAGGGACATTCTTGTGAAGGGATGAGGTTAAACGGGGACATGCTTATGTAACCAACTGTGGAATATAAAAATGTTACATAATGAAAAAAGACACTGCAGGAGGTACAAATAAGTACAGGCTTTGGGAAAATTGAAACAAACACCATGGCCATTAATTTGCTCTATCAGGAGTAAGCATGCATTTCTAACAACAGGTTATCTGAATGTTTTAAATCAATTCAAATATACGTGATGCTGATCGTGACCAGATTTGATTTGCTAAACAGCAGTTTCACATCTTAAACATGTTTTTTTGTTGTTTCTAGTGTTGAAGCTGAACTCTAATCCTGTTGCTCGTCTTTCTACCACTCAACGGGTATAAATGCAGTGACTTCCGCCAATGTCGAGGTTGAGTACATTCCCTGTATTATTCCAATCAGAAACAAGCTAGAGGGATGACACTCACTTTGTACATGCTCAGTTAGATTTCCCTCTTGATTCTAAAAAAGGATCCACATTCGGAAGTCCAAGAGGAATTTACCACTAGTCAGTATTCCCATTTTCATTACATACTTACAGTTATTCTATTTCATCAATCTAATCCAATGAATTACAGATGGAAATAGGGAATTTTTTACCACCACCACATTTATCCAAATGCACAAACATCTAAAATGCATCTGTAACAGTAACCCAGTTATAAATACACAGTATCATAAAAGAGAGGCCGTCTGGCTTTTGCATACGTTTGAATACAGGACTTATATAAGACTGACATTGTTGTATTGCCAGGAGATAATTTACCTGTAAGTAAATGACTGACAGCTACACAATTGTACCAAACTATCGAGAAAGGAAAACACATTGTTGCATAACTAAGTTTTAAAAGAATAAAGAATATTCATAATCTATATTGAGATTTAGTTTAACATTTGAATGTTGACGAAAGCAACAGGTCCAAAAAAAAAGAAGTAAAAGCCAGATTCTGAAGGAGCTCAGTGCAGGTTCATCTTTCCTTCTGTTAGTTTCCTTTCAGTCTTTACTACTTCAATTGCATGTACGCAAAGGGAATCTAGGATTTTGATTTGGTCTGAGAGGACATCAGCTGTTCTGTATTTTAGTTTGATTTTGGTAAAGGGCTTGGGTAACATATGTTTAGGGTGATTTTTTTGTTTTCTCCAGATTTTCAGAGCTATCTTCGTCAACCTGTTTAAATGACTCGGTGGTAAATACTGTTGAAGTTTTCTTTCAGTGCGTAGATGGTCATCGCAGCTCTGCTCTAGTCCTTCAGTGGGCCATGTTTAAGATCACGGGTCATTAAGGAAAGGGAGGAAACTAGCAGGGCGCCATCCAACCCATCATATGATGATACAGTTTTAATTTTTCTTATTGAAAACGGAGCACTGTCTATGCAAGTCTTTATCACCTCAGTACATAGCAGAAACAAGTTCACCTTTGGTAATATGTCAGTATATGACAGGTTTATAGTGCTAGTTGCCTTAGTAGCGAACCAGTAGATAACAGCATGATCTGGAAAGAAAACTATTGTATCAGCTCGATGATGAGGCACCTTTGGCCTAGTGTTTGAAGAGGAAGGCTCGGTACCAGTTCAGATCCAAGAATCTAAATATATCAAACTCATATTTCCTGGTCATCACACGTAGAAGAAGAGCTCCTGCATTCTGTATCAGGACAGGTCATTTATGATGTGATTGATGAGAATAACTTTATACATGGTACTCAGTAGATGATTATCTATCTTTATAGTGGCCTTTTTTAACTTTAGTGTTATTGTCCTTAGTACAATACACGTGTCATATACCCATAAAGGGTGTGAATCTTTCTGTCAATGCATCTGCTCCTATTTTCTGTTACTTATTCTTTTAAGAGTTAATAAGTACATTTAAAAATGTTTAGTGACACGCAGGTTTCCATAATGTTTCACCACTCACACAGTTAAAATGGTCAGCTTTTGTACATTTCGGGCAGAAATGTGTTGTTTCAAATGTTGTCTTACTGTTATCATGGCCGACAAAGTCTGTTGTTTATTCATAGAACATTGTGTTCATGTCAGTGTCTCAGCCAGTCACTTCAAGGCAGTGTTCCTGTTTGTATCATCTCTGATGCTACAAAAAAAGGTTAACCTTATCAGAAACAAATGACATTTGTACTGTAAGATTTTTGATTACAAGTATCTCTCTGTGTCTCCTTCGTATGCACCTGTTTGTGTCAGATCTGTTGTTTTTTTTTTAAAGCATGGTATTTGAAAACTCTATGATAATGATTTGGATGTCATATCACAACTATGCTGGGTTGTTTTTGTGACACTGTTCAGTTGACTTGCTTGCTATACTGAACAGCTGTTGAGATGATTTTGACCGAGCTGCTGGTTCACTTATTTCTAGACTTCTCCCCAAATGTCTACCATCAAACTTTCTGGATCCTTCTCTTCCAGGACTTTATTATATGTTAAATTAATGCCTTACTTATAGTCTATTTTGATTAGTTGGAGTAAGATCTTAAGCTCATTTCCCTGCAAAAAAATACAGATCATGGATGCTGGGAGGTTGTGTTAGTGATTTTTATTTCATGAAATGTATTAACTTGTTAGTAACTTTTTTCCGGTTGATGTAGTTTTAATTATTCCTTTTGTGTGTGTTTGTGTGTGTTCGGGGGCTTATACTTACTGATTGTTCATCCGATTACAGATCTAATATTTTTTGGGGGCTTGAGCAAGCTATTTTTGTGTTTTATCTACTATTCTTTTAATAAGCAACAGGACTATTCATCATATTCTGTGCATTAAGAGATAGGACTGTGTAAAATGTAAACATAAATGTACATTCAAAATGGCCTCTCTATGTATATTCCAATAGTTACCATTATCATTATAATTATAACTATTATAATTGTTTCTTTAATTTACAAGGCAATAAACCACTAATTAACCCTATGTAAAAGTGTAAGGTAGTATAGTAATATTTAACCCAGAAAAAGAGTTAACTGTTCAAATTAAGCAGATGGGTCACACCAACCCAGGACATGTTCTGCCCATTAGTCAAACAATGTTGGAGTTAAAATCTGTACATTTTTTAACCCAGCAGTTTTGTCAGTGTACTATATTTAAGACTAAGAGCATTTTTCTGTCTTATGCAGGCATGCTCTTCAAACGGAAGGTATGCAGGACAGATGGGAAGTGATTATATAAACACTGCTGACAGAGGGCAGGGTACTATAAAGCGAGAGGGGATTATTAGGCTCTTTTAGACCTCTTGTTCCCAACACGAAAAGCTTGATATGACATTTAGTAAAATGACTCAAACTAAACTTTTATAGTCTATGCTTTAATTTATTGTGATCCTGTTGACTTTGAGTAAAGTGATTTTTGTGTTTGTTTTTTCTTTCTTACGTGTAGATAATAAGTAGATAAAACTGTGGATTCTGTGAACCAACTGCAGTCTGTTTTTTTTTTTTCTATGTTTGACATCAGCACCACCTGGTGGTTGACTGCAGTACGTACCTCCCGCTGATGGGCTGATGGGTTGCCAGTAGTGTTTACAGAAAACATGGCTTCCCAGTCCGTTGGAGAGCCTCAAGAGATGGAAGGTGAGTGAATTTGTAAAGATACAACAGCCCCAGAATTGATTTAGCTGGGCATACCGGCATTCGTCGTGACAAAGGAGTGTATTTTTATTTGAGCACACGCCAACGACTCATTGTCCTTGTTACTAACCAGAAATTCATCCCTGGCTTGCTAGCTAACAGGCTAACAACAAGCAGCGGTAGTCAGCTAACGTTAACGTCTACTGCCCTGCAAATCGATATCCAATGTGCGTTTGTGTAGTCTAACGGTATGAAACAGTTTTTTTATTTTAACTAAACAAAACCTCGTGTTCCTATCCACTGTGTTCCAGTCAGCTACATAGCAAGCGAACGCGGTTTGCAATGTTAAGCCTACTGTTGATTAATGTAAAGTGTATTTAAGCTTGTAGGAATTGAAACACAGATGAGATCACATCTGCAGTGATCGACCCATGCAAATGTCATTCGATAGTTGGTGTATCACGATTTGACACACTTGTTCTCATCCAGAAGCCAAGGCTAGCTCGGTGACAGCATAGCAGAGGCTGGATGATCCACATGACGTCCCCTGACGCCTCGGTGGGCGAGGTGGAGCTGGGCCTGGCCGTTGGCCTCATGTTACATGTGTATTAGCTTAATGTAGCGGATTATAAAACTAAATTACTCTTGTATTTGTCTCCTGACTGTAGTGGACCGGAGGGGTGAATCTGAAGAGTCTGGTGATGATGAGACCAGGAGGAGGAGTATCAATGGCGACGTGGATCCTAATCAACCTGCTGCCACAAGTAAATCATCCCATCCTCAACACTGAGACATACAGGGGGGGTTCACTTTGTCCACCAGGTTCTTACCTGTAATGGCATTTTTACACAAGCAATATTGAGCTTGAAATAAAGTGATTAGTCATTCTTAATGTCTTATATAACTGTCTTCTCACCTGCCTTAAAACAAACTATGTGTTTACATGTTGTTCACGAGTATCTTAATTCTTGCTCTCATTCAAGACAAAGAGGAGTCTCCTGTTGATATGGACACCATAACCTTGGACCCTGAGGAAGAGGTACGAGGATTGCACATTGATGTTTGGCTTTTTTTTTTAATTTGACAGACTTGATTCATATAGAAAATATTAACCACATGAATCAGGGTTACAGTTTCATGTTAACATGCTCCAACTACTGCTTCATGTTAGACGCAATGTTCCTGTTTGTGCACTGGTATGTACATAAAACCATAAACAACGACCAACATTACTTAGAGACAACCTGCAATTCCTGCTGTCTTTGTCCAGGATGTTGATCTCGTTCATTGTCGGATTGGAAAGATTGAAGGATTGGAAGTGCTACAGAAAGCCAAAGTAAGTAACCCGCAAACCGTTTAGTACCACTTTCTTTACCAGAATAAACTAGACAGAATTATTGTCGTTTCTATCATTTGCTTATATTTACATCTCCCTGTCCACACAGACACTCTCCTTACGGCAAAATCTCATCAAGAAGATAGAAAACCTTGACAGTTTGAGCGGACTACGAGAACTAGATCTGTATGACAATCAAGTCCGCAAACTGGAGAACCTGCACAAACTCACTGAGATGGAGTAAGTCTAAAAAAACAAGTTTTTTTTAAATTAACCCTGATCTCTGTTTGAATTTTATTTTACATGAATGCATAACGTAAATACTAAAGGTATCATTTTGAGTGGTACAGTGACTCAGTGTTGCCTCCTGTGGGACAAAGTGGTATTAGGAGGCACCTAGCTTGTTCAGGCACTTGCAAATGATCGTGTAACTGAGAAAATCATTAGTTTTATTCCTTTATGTGATATGTTTAGAATAAAAATCCACTGCTTTAGCCTCATGAGCACGTTTGTTTTTACTAAACCACAGGCAGCTCGACGTGTCCTTCAACATTCTAAGGAAGGTGGAAGGTTTGGAGCAGTTGACTCAGCTGAAGAAACTTTTTTTGCTTCACAACAAAATTAGCAGCATTGCCAACCTGGATCATTTCACAGGCCTGGAGATGCTGGAGCTCGGGTCCAACCGCATCCGGGTAAGACAATAAGAAGAACTGTTGAAACCTTGAACCTACATACAGTATATATCAAATGCTGTTGCCAAATTCTGGTGTAAAGTAAGAGAGTATTAAACATCAGTGGCCTATTTTGGAATTTGTAATTATCTGTTTCACTTTCATATTATTCTGTTCACAGATCATAGAGAATCTGGACTCACTCACATCTTTGCAAAGTTTATTCCTCGGCACCAATAAGATAACACAGCTTCAGAATCTGGATGGTTTACACAACCTGTCAGTCTTAAGCATTCAGGTATATATATACAAATTATCATTGATACATGATACATTCATGTAACAAGATGAAATGGATCATATATATATTGTGACATTGGTAAATAATTGTCTTTGCATTTTATTTTCAGAGTAACCGGATTACTAAAATTGAGGGTATGCAGAACCTTGTCAACCTGAGAGAGCTTTATCTGAGCCACAATGGGATTGAAGTCATTGAGGGCCTGGAAAACAATGTGAGTTATAGATGTTGATTTAATTTCAATCTATTCATCATGTTCTCTGTTCTCTGTTAGAACTCAAAACAAATGTGTTCTGTACATCACTACCTTGTTTACACCCTCAGAAAAAGCTCACAACCCTGGACATTGCAGCCAATCGAGTAAAGAGAATTGAAAACATCGGCCATCTGACAGAGTTGCAGGAATTCTGGGTATGGATAACAGTCTCATTTGTGAACTTAGACAAGAATAAAATTATCTTTATATCTTTATTAGTCAATGTTGTTACATAGGACCAAGAGCCTTAACAATAGACCCTTTTTACTGATGTCTTTTAAAAATGGAATTAGCAGGAAAAACAATAGTGGAGTGAATATCTTTCACATTTTAAAGGCTCTATAATGCCAGAACACTAGAACAAAGGGAAAGCAACCATGCATAAATATAATTGTCACCTGTTCTTATTTTCTATTGACAATGAAAAGTGCTGAATAGATTAGTTGGAATTAAATAACCATAAATCTAGTAGGAAACTGATTCATAGATCATTAAATGCAATGCAGCACAATAAATGAATAGTCTACCTAAATTACCTAAATGACTGGATTATTGTGTAAAACTGTACTGAATAACTCTTCATAGAATAGACATGAAATACTTCATGCAACTTTCATCACTTTACACCCTCAAGTTTTCCATTTGTAAAAGGTGCATTGCATTTTGGGATTGCTAGTGGTGACTTCTT
>CAAKHC010000391.1:29822-48919 GCA_901007825.1 Macroramphosus scolopax
ATGCTGCAAAAGTTCTTGCTTGTGTTTGAGCAATGCGAAGCAGAAGAAAATGTCCAGACTGACTTATTCTGTGATCTCTTGCTGTCTCCCCAGATGAACGATAACCAAATAGATAACTGGTCAGATCTTGATGAGCTGAAGAATGCCAAGTCTCTGGAGACGGTCTATCTTGAAAGAAACCCACTACAGAAGGATCCACAGTATCGGAGGAAGATAATGCTGGCACTGCCCAGTGTACGTCAGATCGACGCTACCTTCATTCGCTTCTAAACTGTAGTGTATATATACCGCACAATACACCTGCTGACTTCACAGTGTTCTCCCTCGTCATCCACCGTGCCCCCACCTCTAAAAACAGACTGTATTTCGAACACATTGGCCTCACTGAATCATATAGTTGCTCCATATGCAAGTATACATTCCAATATTAAACCCAAGCACTCAACATACATGTATGCATGTATGCACTCACTCACACCTCGATCTATTCTATCGTGTGGAAGCTTATTTAGTTTTAAGCTGGATATGAACTGTGAAAATGATATCAAAAATGATCATCCTGCAGTTTCTTCACATGTCCTCTGCACTTTTTCTCTTTATTGGTTTGCATGTGGGATACAGTATGGCGACATCTTTCATTCATGCAGTAACCATCAAATAACAATCCAGGGTGTTATACTTTACGAGGGGAATTGTGTGAGTTTATTCCTCCTGTTTGTGACTGTTCTCCCAAGATGCAGCAGTTTGTTAGTGTGTGGATAAAGCAACAGTCCATAGTAAAATATAACCTACATATTTGAATCATCAGTATACTTCATGTAGTATGGATTAATACGCTTCAGAAATCTTGAACCAGGTATCAATCTCTGCGGTGTCATGACACACAGATGCAACATTTACACCTTGCCTATTGGAAGTGGCTCTTGCTTCGGTCTTCCGCTTTTAGAAAAACATTTACAGCTAAATTTGATGAATGCCTAGAACGAACCGATACAAAGGAAGAAAAGGAAATGTTATTTTCAAGCAGCCTTGTCTATTCCTATTTCTCCTCCCAGGAATTTTACAGCTCAAAGACCGAGTTACCGATCAACAATAGTGACCCCTGCATTAAAATAAAGCTCATGAGAATGTAAAATCATTTGATGTGTCCATAAAGATGTTGTCGTAAACAGTGGTACTTAACTCTTTTTTTTTCACCTTGAACACATCAATAGTTCCAGCCGTGGTTCTGTATTGACTTTGGGAAACTTGTTTACATTCACAAATTTAATTTGAACAGTTGGGGAATTGTAGGTTTATTAAAGGAATTTATTTCATAATGTCAGGGCCATTCTCACAGGTGTTGTTAACCAATGTAAAATAGTTTACTTCCTGCTGTTGGCACAGACAATTTTTAAACACATTATGAGATCTAACAATGCTGTGTATAGACCATAGACATATATAAAGTCTATGGTTCAGACACTACAACACATTCTGTATTATTTACATTATAAATAAGGATTCATGTATATTTACAGGCCATGTTTGTTCGAGAATCGCTTGATGATCTGTCAAGCGACCTGTTCTTGTGGTCTCCTGTATATAACGCTTGAATGCACTTGATTTACTCCCTGTTTTAATTAAAGATCTGAATTGTTTATTTGAAATCAATTTCCCACCTCAGGGCTGAAAGATTGCATGGATAAAGTATAGAAGAATCAGACTTTCGGCATTGCCGGATTAAGGAAGTACTAACTTCACGTGCTTTCTGTATTATTTACGTTAGTTACAATTGCCATATTTCCTTTAATCGAATTACATATTAGACCTTTAAATATCTGAATTTGTCCTGGTTTGTTGATATTGAATCTCTCTTTGTGAGCAAGAAACAAGCAGATAACAAGAATGTTTTGCATTTTAGAGTAGGTGTCTAGACAATTTGTTCTTTTCATATGAATACAATTCAATTGTGGATGGTTACTGATTTTGACATTAATTTAAATGCAGAATGTTTTGGACTTCATATCTGTCAGACATGTTATTGATATGAATGTGGTGTTCTTTTACACAGCTTTAAGTTATGTTAGCTCACAACTGGCCAGTGTGATTGGAAGTGTCACTTTGTGTATTTATGAATATAGTCTGGTCATCTTATCAATCTAGAAAGTCGGTGCCATCATCACTCCGATGTAAACTGAACCTACTTTTTCTTGTTTCGTTTATGCCAGGCAGAAAAACAGTGATTAAGATAAACTGACCTTGAATGGTCACTGAATGAGCAATTATTCTGATTGCTTACTGATTGTTGGAACCGAGTCACTAGATTTTGGACTTGTTTTGAAACAATGTAATATGCAAATAATAAAATTATACTACCACTACTAAAGTTTTGGTTGAAATTTATAGGTGACACTATTTTGGATGGCTGACACAAACTACATTTTGACACCAGAATTGATGAAGATGAAAAGGTAAAAAGAATAGAAAAGAAATGTATACAAAGCAATACACTATTCATTATTGAAATGAAAATAAATCCAATACATTTTGTGCCGATCAAACAAAAGAAATTCTGAAATTTCATCTCTAATTTAATGGAAATCCATTTGTTGAATACGTTAAAAAGAACTACATAACCCACAGTGCCGCACCCGCGTTTGGTGACGTGTGGGGCTCGCGCCAGGCAGAGGAAAAAGTATGGCGTAGCGCATGCGCCACATTTATGTTGTTGTTTGTGGCGGTAAGATGGCGGCGCTCGGAGACACCTCAGCTCCGGGGGTGAACGGGTTAATACAACAATTCACAGCAATAACAGGTAAAAAATAACATTTTATTTAGCGTTGGATATATTAGGTAGTTTTGGGTTATCATACAGGAATAGCCCCCTAGCCCAACAACCCACAAATCACTGCGCAGATAAGAAAACGGACGTTAAGTCTTGCCCTGGCCCCTGCGCTGTCAGTGCTTTGCAGAGGAAAAAGCATAGCCTGTTAACGTTAACTGGTAAACTCAAATGAAAGACTCCGAAGGGGGCTCATAAAACCATTAAAATTCAATTTTTATTGTCAAAGCAACTCAAAGTTACATTAAATTTGTTTTGCGGGGCTCACTACGAGCAACATATCGTTAGCCTGCAGCTGTTTCGCTAGTTTTTCCGTCGCCTGTTGTCTGAAAATGTGGAATGGACGTCGGCTGTCCAACGTTTGCCTTCTTCATCTTAAGCTAGGCTTCATGTTGTGGTACTGTCATCTACAGCGTGACTGTGATGTTAAACTCTCTTGTGTCCGCACTCTCTCAGTCGCCGACTACCCTTTCAGGTGACCACGGTCATGTTTGCTCGCCTGTACACAAAGAAAAGTGTGTGCGTTTTAAGTTATTTCATCGAGAGAGGGGAAGACATTCGGAGGCTGCTACCAGACCAAGTGAAACGGACATGCGCAGTAGTCACGGAAATGTGCTGGCAAACGTTATGCTTCGAGACCAAAAGTTCAGCATAAAGTCGAATGATTTCGTGCATGCAAAGCATTTTCACAGTATTACAATTTCCGAAACCACATTGTCTTCATACTATAGCCTTATTCTGTTTTTCGCTTGATATCTTTTGTATTACAAATCACGAAATCTCTTCTCTTCGTTAGTGCCAACTTTTTCTACAATGACCTTTAAGACTGGATGCATGTTTCCTATTTTTCGACTTTTCATTCACGGTTTTGCAGTCACCTTGCAAATTCCTGACGAATATACTGCAATCGATCATAGTGAAAAATATCTGCATTTATGGTTTATAATGTTACATTGCTACATTTCATAGCATCCAATGCTTGGAAATATACATGTTTTCTTTCTAAACAATGATAGCATAATTCAGACGTCATAATAAACAAGGTATATGCAAGATAGTTGTGACAACTTCATAAATAAATGGAAATATTTTAGTTTGAAGTTATGTCTGGTATATACATGAATTCTAATAACCATATTAGGGTCAAACTCAAATGAGTTCAGTATGATCTTTTTAAACAGGTTATTTGAAATTATACTATACTATTTATGCTATGTGAGTCGTAAGGTTCGATTTCAGCACATTAACAATGATGAAAGGCGTTTTCTACATTGATATCACAATATCAAATGATCTATCATAATACTGGACTTAATCTATCTAGCCCCTTCCTATAAAACTAGTTAGGCTGTGATTTACATTCAAACAAAGACATTCTTTGCATGGTTAGTGTGAATTGTCATGAACAACTAATAATGTGTCTCTGTGTGTATTTTCAAAACTCTACTAGGGGCAACAGAGAGTGTAGCAAAACATATGCTAGAAGCGTGCAACAGCAACCTCGAGATGGCAGTGACCATGTTTTTGGATGGAGGCGGGATAGCAGAGGAGCCCAGCACCAGCTCCAGTTCAGCAGCTTCAAGCAGTAGAGCTCCCCCTTCAGAGTAAGTTGATATCTCTCTTCACAAACTTGTGTCAGATAGAAGTAGAGCAAGGTCTTTACACTTCTTTTGACTTCTTTCTCATCTTTCAAATACACTCAACGACTTCTTTTTTAAGGGTCTCTTACACTGCTCGCAAGTATTCCACCAAGCCCACTGTTGTTGTTAACAGGGAGCTGGCAGAAAACTTTGCCATACAGTGTACAGCTGTAATATAGATCGTTACTGTTTTCTTATAATAAAATAAGAGTGTGGCTAGTATGCACTCTCATTATATTGTAATTATCCATCATCATGAGTGCGTAATTGATACTAGATGTTTTGCTGTAGAACATTTTTTTTCAAAGAGTAATATTGGATTCTTGCCTTATGTCTCAGTGAAGTACGAGCACCCATTCCCCAGAAGCAGGAGATACTTGTGGAACCAGAACCCCTGTTTGGAGGTATTATACTGGATCTATTCTTACTCTTCTTCACTGACATGATTCCTGAAGTAAATTGCCTTTATTACTGATTGTTGTAATTGTTGTAATTATCTTCTGAATGCGACTTTTGATACATGTGGTTATTCATGCAGTACCGAAGCGAAGAAGACCTGCTCGATCTATATTTGATGGCTTCAGGGACTTCCAAACAGAAACAAGTAAGTATTTTTAAGCTTTCCCAGCAAAGATGTTGTAATGAATTGGTATGACTTAATGCTGAGTAGATTGCCATAACACAGAGGGCAGGCAGACAGACCAAGCAGAGTTCTTCCTCACAGCACAAACCTGTGCTAATTTCATACATTTCAATGTGTAGTGGTGAAGATTCTACTTAATTACATTTCTGTAGGCTAAAGCCTTGTTCAGAACTGGCTTCAACATGCATCTCAGGTAATCGAATGACAGGTGGTCAGCTCAATGTATTTCGGTGCACACCTGGAATTAGAATACTTATTTTGCTTATTTACCGCCTGTGATTCGATCTCACTTCCCTGCTCTATATGCAAATAAACATATACAATATTTCCATTTGGGAAGACCACATTCCCTCTTGTTTTTAAATGACCGGATGCTGTGATGCTTATCCTGTGCCTAGTTGGCCGGAAACTGAGAGAAGAAGAAATCTAAGCAATACAGACCTGCTCTCTTCCTTGCCGTGTTACATGCAGACCAAATCACCCGAGATGTTTGACACATTTGTATTATAACTCTCTGGGTTTTTCAAAATGTTCTGCTGTCGTGTAATAACAATCATAATTAGTCTGTTCATTCTTTTGCACAGAGGTTATCAGTTGAATCAGTGGCCCTTCAGTGTGACTCGGGTCACATTTGCACACTCCTTTTTTTTTTTACACTACTTAACCACCTCAGAATGTGGTCTGCCTGATCAGATCTCAATGCTTCCTGAATACATTCACACCTGCACTTAGATCTGTTCACTTCTTATCGGATCACTTACTGTTAATGTCGGGTCTAAACAAAGGCTTAGATGAGTTCCTTTCAGTTTTAATTAGACTAGTTAAATTTCAAAATTGGCATTTTCCAAGAGAGATCTACCAGAGTTTCTCAAATTCTCTATCACAATAACCAGGGACCTCGATTACATGACAATGAGTTTACAAGAGGAAGACAACTGTAACCCGGTTACTTAAATGTATGCAAATGTACTATCTGTATCAATCTTTTATTAACGCGTCTTTGCTTCCTACAATTACAAGGCTTTTTTTTCTAGTCCGCCAGGAACAGGAGCTGCGGAACGGCGGAACAGTGGATAAGAAACTGAGCACCCTGGCAGACCTTTTCCGTCCTCCCATTGAGCTGATGCACAAAGGCAGCTTTGAGACGGTGAGGAGTCAGGCACCTGACACTTTACACAACATGTCTTAATTGAGTTTGTGTCGGAGCGGAACCTTCAGTGAAATTTCAGATGATGACACAAGGTCATAGATGGGAAACCAGGTCTGCTATGAATGGATGGCCAAGGGTTCAAGTCTGCCCCAAACTTTTTCTGCTGAAAAGTGTTTCTTATAGAAAGCTGGGCAGAAACACATCCTAACATGTGGTCAACGTTGTTAAATATTTCTTTTAGTGAAAACTGTAATCTTTTCCTAATATAACCAGAGTTTTGTTGTCCTATATTAAACTGACAGTGACAAAAAAACTAACTTTAAATTAATTACTCCTCAAAATTTAAAATGCTTAGTGTACATATCTATAGCTGAAATATTTTGAATATATTTTTAGTGAATTCTGTTATTTGTTTTCCATTGATTAATTACTGTTTTTGGCACATTAATTGTCAATCTTGTCTGACTTTTGTTCTTCTGTTGCACCAATAGGCAAAAGACTGTGGCCAACTGGACAATAAGTGGTTGATGATCAACATTCAAAATGTTCAAGACTTTGCTTGCCAGTGTTTGAACAGAGATGTCTGGAGTAATGATGCAGTGAAGACCATCATCAGAGAACATTTCATATTCTGGCAGGTATGTGATGTGGTGGCATAATCCTTTCATTTTGCTAAATTCTTTTTGAGTTCTTTGACATGACCTTCTTCTAATATATTTCAGGATGAAAATTTAACATGTTTGATTTAACTTGTCTCACTCATCTAGAATAGTTGTTTCTTTGGCAGTGCAAACAATAGTTCTGCATTTACTGTACAGCAGTAAAAACAGTCCATATCAGTTTAGCATCCATTAGATGGAGCCCCGAGTCCCTCTAATGGCTGAAGTGGAAAATAAGTCCAACACAATAGAACAAAGATGCAATGGAGATTTTTCTCAAATACAACATGATCTTGAAGTACGGCACGGTGGTGCAGTGTTTAGTACTTGTTGCTCACAGCAAGAAGGTCAGGGGTTCAAATCTGCTGGCCAGCTTGAATCTTTCTTTGTGGAGTTTGAGTCTGAGTTCCCCGGTTTTCATCCACAGACAAAACTATGCTATCAGGTTATTTTCAGACTGTACATTTTTCATTATTGTGAACCTGTCACTATTTATCAACCCTAGGATTTACTGGCAACCAGTCCTGCCTCTCGCTCAATGTCAGCTGGGCTTGGCTCTCGATCCCCATGACCCTGTACAGGATACGAGATATGGGGAATGAATTAATGAAGGTCTTTGAATACAGCACATAAAACCCCTCTTTTGTATTTCATTGCAGGTATATCATGATAGTGAAGAGGGACAAAGATACATTCAGTTCTATAAACTGAATAAGTTTCCCTATATTTCCATCCTTGACCCCCGCACAGGTGAGCATTCACATGAACTGAGGTTGTGGTGGTAAAAAGAATATCTCACTTGCATAGGATTTTAAAGAGAAAGAAATAGCATTTTTTACAAGTAGTGTAACAGCAGGAGTATAAGTCATTGAATTATGGTGTCTGGCAGAGAGATCCTTCTTAAAGGTGATGGCATACATGCAAGTCAGAAATGCATTTTCTTTAAATTAATAGGGAAGATAGCCTGAACTGCATGAACTTGTCATCTTTTTAATCATGCATACAGTCAAACCAATGAAATGATGTTGAAACACCTCATCCTGTCACTGTACAATGTAGTTCTAAATATATGCAGCTAAACATATCTTACTTTTTAATTTTTTAATCTTCCATAAGAATATTTTATTTTTATTAACAAGTGCGGATCATAAAATGTTTCCTGTAGGTCAGAAAATGGTGGAGTGGAACCAACTGGATGTGGCATCGTTCTTGGAGCAGGCGACTGGATTCCTGGCAGAGCATGGGCAGCTTGACGGGCCATCCTGCCCTGCACCCCCTGCCAAGCGCGCTCGCTCTGTGGGTCTCTCATCGCATGTCTTAACTCGAATTCTCCTCTTTTCTATGCTTTGCTTTTATCTTTCCTATGCTGTTTGCTGATTGATCTTCTTGATAGATAAAACTAGGAACCACCTGGTTATCATATTGGGAATTGAAATGTAAAAGCTTCTACCTGCTCAGTCGTTAAGCTCTGACTACAAATGATCAATTCTCAAAATTAATTTTTCCTCTGCGGGCACCAATATTGATCCCCATTGCTAGTAGTTATTTTATTGTATATGGGGCAGCTGTGGCCTAAAGGTTAAATCCCTGGACCTGCATAAAAATGGGGGTGGGGTAAGTGAAAGAAAGAGCACTTCCCCCTCCTGCAATTTTCCCAGCTACAATGCCGTTGAGCAAGGCACCGAACCCCTAACTGCTCAATGCCGAACTGGCTTCAACATGCAATGCCGTTAATTGGCTGGCTGCCCGCCCACTGCTCCAGGGTGTGTGTGTGTGTTCACTGTGTGTTTGCATGTTCACTAACTATGATGTTGTACTCCATCAAATGCATCTGATATTTGATTTTGTCAGTATCACACAGTTTGGGTTAGCGTATTATGTTCCCTTTATTTGTATTATTAACCTTATTTTTATAATCAACAGCTGCATTTTCTGTTTTCTGTTCTAGGAGAGTCTGATTGATGCCAGCGAGGACAGCCAGCTGGAGGCAGCGATCCGAGCCTCCCTACAGGAAACCCACTATGAGTCCACAAATGTCCCTGAGGCCCCAGATTCCCCTCGATCGGACGACGACTCGGACGCAGAGCCTTTCTCTGACAGCGAAGGTCCCATCTCTGTTGATGGCTCCGATGGCGAGATGCCAGAGCCCATAGAAGAGAAAAGTTCTACCAGCAAACACCCCCCAGCCCCTCTAGCCACTGCAGCCCAGCACCATCCTCATCCTGATAGTTCATCTTCTTGCCATAGAAAATCTCCATTTAAAGAAAACAACCACTGTCACAAGAAAGAGGAGAGCAAAAAGAACCACCTGGAGCCCATGGTTGGTGGTCCTCATCATCCTCATGCTCAGCTTGATGCAGATTGTGGAGGGAACTCGTGTACAACAGCAGCTGAGAGCCCGGGGCCTTTAAAGACCAGCACTACCAAAACCTGTGACGTTGACTGCCCGGATGACAATGGTATGGAAACATGTAATCCTGGTGAACACCTGAAATAATTATGACGAGGGTTAGGGAATTAGGGTAGTTGTGATTAAGTGTAAAGGTTGTTATCAAAGCAGTTAATGAGCAACTAAGGTGCCAGATAATCCAAGATTACCAGTTGCTCGACTGTTGAACAGCTACAGAAACCATTTCCTACCACACGTTTCCACATCAGAATTGGGAGGGTTATCTCAGTTTGAGTTAAAAGAAATTTGTTCTGACATTTGCACCCACTTCATGTATAGACTGGTCAGCTCTGCAGAGGAGACAGTGGGGTTTGAAATAATCTGTGTTTTTTACTTGAAAATGTTCACCATGAACCCAGTTGGTTTAACAAAACAGGTGATTTATTGCAAAACCTTTGAGTGTGTCATTTCAGAACATCACAAATACTTGCTTACATCTCGACATGGTGATATGGAACTCACATTTTTTTTCTAGAATAAGACAGCCCGAATTTTCTTTATTTCTTTATTCTTTATGAACGCAGGGGCATGCCTTGATCATGCTGTGATACTGGAACACTGAACACTAGTTTGACAGCATTGTGAGCTTTACAGTCATACATTTTCAATGTATATTCCAAGGGGAGACTATTTAGTGTTTGAATGAAGTCAAAAACTGTCAGTCAAGAACTGAGATTGACCCTAAAGAAGTTTTTATATCTGCAATGAACTCAAAGCTGCAGAAGGTTTACACTAAGGCTAATTCTGTGATTGTGTACCTGAGCTTACATTGATGAGACCAAAGGAGACATGATCTATTTGTGTGTTCTTTATGACCCATAGTTAAGCAATTCAGCTCACACCACTGCATTCTGGGATTCCAATAAGACTCTGAACAGGCTGTCAATAAGACGCTCAGGACCACTTCTCCTGTGACACTGGCCGCCATGTGGATCCCCACAGCCTGCACTGCTTCTGCACCAGCAGTGGTTGACTTTCAACTTTAGTTCACCTTCAGTTGTTCTGTTCTAATCTGTCAGAGTGACAGTTGGCTTTCAGATTTGTCATTTTCTTTTTGAGGTTTTTAATAGAACTGTTCCACATTGTAGCAAATGAAATGCCAAGAAGTCAGAGGCTTTTCTAACTAACGCAGTTTGCTTATCATTGTAATGGAAACACAAAAACAAAACATCAGAAGAACTCTACGACAGGACAACAAAGGCTTGATTTCTGACGGACATGTACCTCCATGTTTTTTTGTTTTTTTTCTTTAGGTCCCAAGGCCCGATTGATGCTCCGTTACCCAGATGGACAGAGAGAGCAAATTTCCTTGTCTTCTCAAGCAAAGCTTTTGGTGAGAACAACCATATAAACTCTGTTTTAAATAACCTGCAGCATGAATACTGATTTTCCTTTAAACGTCTTACTTATTATATATTTTTTTTTCTCCCTTCAAGGCACTGGTAAGACACGTCCAGTCCAAGGGTTACCCTAATGAACGCTTCGAACTTGTCACCAACTTTCCCAGAAGGAAGCTCACTCACTTGGACTATGACATCACGCTGCAAGAGGCGGGACTTTGTCCACAGGAGACTGTTTTTGTTCAGGAGAGGAACTAGCCTTCCCAGACACACTTAGTCTGTATTTCTCTGGTTGACCTCATCGTTGCACCATTGACCTGGTACACTGTCACTGGCCTTGATCCAATAACCTCTCCATCTGGAATAAGGCCCATGTAGACGATGTTTGTGGATGGACTACTTTCCCCACCATTCCACAAGTCTGAATACTGACGTCTCTACTGATAGCCCAATCCATTTGGCCAGTAAGATGCTACAGATGCCAGCACTCTTTAAGGTTTTAGTGTGATATGTTCTGGCCTGATGCAGGCCTCAGTTAGCTCTGGTTTTGAGGCACATCAGGATAGAATCCATATAGCTCATATTAGAATAAAAGCCCTAAATTGAGGATCACTATTTGATGATGAGGCACCAGGGACCTGTAAAAAACGTTTGGACTTTTAACTCCCAGAAAGGACGCTAAATATCAGAGTTTATTTTCTAGCTCTTCTTGTTATTTTCCGTACCTGGAAAAAGGAAAAGGGAGGCTCACTCTTGTTTATTTTGACCCAAATTTGGTCTCTCACATGGTCATCGTTTGAACAATTGTAATTTTTAGGAAGGAAGGGGTACCAAGAGACAAGTCAAGTTCAGATATCTGTGACATATCTGAGAAGATTTGGTTGATCTGCGAAGTTTTACTCAAGTTTCTATTGGTTAATAAGAGACTAGTAGACTGTTTTTGGATTTCAACTTTTGATACAGAATGGAATGAAAGAAGGCTGGTACACCTCATGAGTTGGACCTACATTGTACAGAGATGACTTTGAGAGACTGATATTTAGATGTTAGTCATTGTTTCCTTTCTTTTTTTATATGCTGCCAAGAAAATATGCTGATGTTGAAATATAACCACCAAAAACCAAGGGAGCTTTTGCGTGGTCTGTTACCTTTTTCTACTGGTTATCAAAATAAATCATGAAGCCATAATGTGATTAGACAAATGTTGTAGGAAAACTCCCAGAAGACTTTCTGGCCAACGTAAAGGACGGGCGATTTCTGCTAGGGAAGTCACAAGAAAACCAATTCTTTGCACCAAGTCAAAATTCTGAAAATGTGACGGTACTTTTTTTTTTTTATTGTAACAAAAACAGAGAAGGTACCATAGATGCTTCGGGTACTGGAGATATTTAACAACAACAACTTGCGGAATCAATATGCAAAATGATTGTGGCAAGTGCACCTGCAGCAACAGGTCTGTGGTTAACAGGTTTATTTGAAAATTCGTTCTTTTGATTGTTTTCTTTATTTTAGACAAATAATATCAAGTTTCATGAAAATTTCCTGCTACTTGTACCAACTACCAAATTACTATTATTATGTCATTCCTAGTGTCAGCTAAATGTAACCGATGAGAACAGTTGCCTTAGAACAAGTGCGTTTCAATGCATCAGCCACGTCTGAGTCCTTCACACACCAGACAATGAGGTCAGGATCCGGAGTGATGACATCCCGGAAAGACAGCAACCAACTTTCCAACAAGTATTCATCAATAAACGGCTGCTTGTGTCTTACAGGGAAGAAAATGTATATATTGTGTATATATTAGGAAGAGAACAGGACCACCTTCCAGGGTAAAACAGAACACCCGGACTAGTTTTATAAATGTTTTATAAGGTTGGAAATGCATTCAGTGTGTTGCGGTTGTGTCTGCGTAACGCTTCACATGTACCTTGCTGAAAAACATTGACTATTTGTTTGTGAACAAGAACACCTCACAGTGGGCCTTAAAGTTGTTGCAGCTGGTTCTGTTGTTGCAGCTGGTTCTACAAAGTAGTCTTATGAAATCTTTTCTATTTTTTTTTTTTTTTATATTCATCAAATTCGGAAAAGGATATGCGGTAAATTGTCAGCATGAAAATACGTCCTATTCATATACAGTTTGAATTACAAGTGTCGGTCCTGGACGAGGGGATAGCAGAAGCAGTGAATAGGCAGGGATTGATAGTTGAATTTCAAACCTCTAACTGACCCTTATTACCTTTGCCAAGAAGGGAATGTTTTACCCTCAGTTTGTCTGTGTTCATGTTTGTTTATCAGCAGGACTTTGCAAAAAAGATCCAGACGGTTTTCACAGAAATAGTCTGAACGAAATCTGCAATCAGCAATCGTCCTGCAAAAGAAGAACAGGACGATGTGCTGTTTTAGAAAGTCACTCTCTAGCATCTTGTGCTTTGAATTTGTCTCTCCTATTCCCTTTTCAGCCGCAAATGGTAGCAGTAACACTAATCTATCGCAGGCAACGGTCAGAGTTGAAAGATTAGGCCTTGCAGCTGCGCAAACAGACGATAGTCATTTACTCCCCTTGCTGTTTGGATATTACAGTAGTGGAAGGGCAGTCCTTCACCTTTTTTTTGTGTCATGGACAAAAGGAGGGCGAAGAGGAAATGTGCATATAGGCAGTGTTTAATACTGATACTGAACCTCCAGTAAGGTATTACCTCCACCACCAAAATAACAATATAAGATATATATGCACTTACTTGCCAATGTATTTAGGTGCATTGAAACTAATGCAGTACCTAATTATAAAGCAAGTGAGTGAACAGGCCAGGATAACAGATCACATGACATCACAGGCAGAAACACTTAGCAGTAATCTTCGGTATAGAACACTATAGATACGGTCATTCATTGCAGATCTCAAATCTCAATCATTAAAATGTTAAACCTCTTCAAATCCTCCTGTTGAAATTCTAACAAGCTGCAAACAAGACTGATCCGAAAAGAAGAGATCAAATCCTGTCACCTGACATTAAAACCTCTTGTTATTTCAACATGAGTAATGTAATCACCTGTTGAAAGGTTAATAAGTTAATCAGGACCGTGGCCCTCAGACTTGTTTGAGGGGTTGTCTGTTTCATAAGAGGGCGTTGACCCCGGCCATCCGTGGACATTTCAGATAGTTCTCAGAATAATGTCAATGGAAGTTAATGTTTAAAAGGACCTTCCGCTGATTTTCAGGTTTGAAAATGTATTTATTTTTGGGGTTCAGGAAACCCAGTGCAGTCAGCAAGGGATGGTCTAATGAAAGGCTGCACGTGATGTCACATTCACTAGAGGCACTGCGGTCACACACACTGTGTGGACGGTTCAGAAGCAGCACATAGAACACATCTAGAATTGGAAAGAGCATTTTAGCACATGACTGCAATAGAGACTGTTTTAATGGGTTTATGTCCCAATCAGTCATTTAACCTGCAGAACTTCTGATGCTGATCAAATGACCAACTACATCAGATTGTTTATATGACTACAAAAGATAAACTGTGGTGATGTAGCAAAGAATATTTAGAAATGTTTCACAAGAGGTTAGTGAATTACCTGTAGAGTGGGTTAGTTTTGGGTTATTTGGATAAAAACGTTTACTAAAAAGCCAAAACATTCAATGTTTGTCTGCTTTTATAAGAGTTGGTAATTACAGTTAATTAGAAAATAGCCTAAATGGAAATCAAACTTCTAATCATTTGTTTTGGTGGGGAAAGGGTCAAATTTCTATTTCAAGTTCAATGAAACATGCACTGCACATTTTAAATTAGCTTTGTTTATTGCCAAGTAAAGATTTCACAATATGAGGAAGTTTTCTTGGTACATTGGTGCTAACAATCAACATAACGACAGGAAGAGCATCAATAAAGAGCAGCGTGAGGTATCAAATTCAAGTACTGATAAAAAAGTACAGTACAGAGTTATATAGAAAATTAAAGTGAAATGATAAAGACTACAAACTAAAATTTTGGTCCTGATGGGCCGCAGCCTTCTGCAAGAGGGGAGTGAGGGGTCGGCCACAATCTTAACCGCACGCCTCAGACTTCTAGAGATGTACAAGTCCTGGAGACACGGTAGATTGCAGCCAATTACCCTCTCGACAGACCTGATGATACACTGCTGTCTGCTTTTGTCCTTGGCAGTTGGTGCAGCGTACAAGATGGTGATGGAGGAGGTGAGGATGGTGCCCATCTCCGATCTCTGCCTGTCTGCAGGAATGAAATGAGTCATGACATGGTCAGAGTGACCCAGTGCAGCTCGGGGTACAGCATGATAGGCACCATCATACCATGGCGTAAGAGATCCAGAGTGTTCTCCACTCTGGTCGGACATTTCATATTTTGTGCAATAAAAAGTGCATCGTCAGCAAAAAATACCGCTGTTGACACACGTATAGCCAACGATGGGAACATGTTTACCACCACACTATTCCTACTCTTGAATCCCTCTACATGGAGTTTGCCATCTACACAAAATTTGAATCACCAGATTTGATCCATGATAGTCCATGAATAGTCTGATATCTAAGTGACTTCAACTCTTTTAACCGTCAACTTGCATTGGAATGGTGAAAACCCATCAGTGGGAATAACATCATAGTGTCACACCTCCTCCAATTAACAGCATCTGTGTGTCCTGCTCCAGAAACGCTGCCACGCTTCTGGTTCTACGTCAGCGGAGCGTGACACCATCGTTAACTTTCCCAGTTATACTCCACTATTGCTGGTATTCTGTGCAATATTTGGTCTATGAAGGGGTAGTTTACGTGTTCTTTATGCTCACCCTACTACACAGAGCCCTGCGTCACACACCGAATGGGTGTTTTTGTTTAATGTCCGCCCTGTCATGACCTGCTGCCCTGTGCTCTGCATGTTTCAGGAGAATAATCACGGACGATAAGCTTATCTGCTCTGATTTAGCACAGTCAGGATGGCCTTGTGGACTACAAACAGAGTCAATAATGAGTCAGTCACACGAGTTTCGGAGATATTTAAGGAAGTGGGATCACTTCGGAGCTTTTAAAATATTGCCCAGTATTGATTAATCTCCTTTGATACTCATGTTCAAAGGATTACAGTTTGGTTGCATTCACTATATCAGGTAAAATAACGTAATGATAAATATGTTCAATGTTGAATTATTATTATATTCTCTTCACATAAAATAATTTGTGGATCACGTGTATTGAAGTTTAAGCCCTAAAAATTACCAGAGCAAACTTCCTAATCGACTTTGTATTATAACAGAAGAATCATACTGCACATATATGTTGTATGGAGTCAGTGGTACTGAAGTTATGGATTTGACTACAGATTACGGGGATGACTCAGGACCAAACATCATCACTGCTACTAACAACAGTTTGTGGGAGTGTGTGTGTCACAATGTGAACAACTACTTTACCAGGAAGGTATGAGACCTCTGGCAGGTGTTGATGTGTCTGGATCGATTCTACTCGCCACCAGGAAAAGAGTCAGTCATGAAACTTTCATCGTCGAAGACAAGGCGATGAATTATTAAAATCTACTTCCGTGGTGGTATTTTAATGAGAAGCTCTGCAGTGTGACACACATCAATGTGTTTACAGAGTCAATATTACCCAACACAAAAAAGCTAAGGTTCACGTTGAGTTGTAAATTAAACCAATAACACCCCCTTCTTTGTTCACATGGACAAATATTGAAATATCACACAGACACTTTCACAATACATATCATGATCCATGACCTGTTTTAGGTTTTGCAACTTCGGAAAATCCAGCATCCAAGTGAAAATTCTTTCTAAGTGGTAACTGATAGGAAATGCTTTTAATAAAGCAGAACAAAAGACTTGTATTGCTTCTCATTCTTGTCTGTTTCAATCTCTATTACTAGTTCGGAACATTGCTGAAGAATAGAATAGTGACCCAATCAGAATGAACAATAGAGACGAGGCAGCACTCTTTGTTTGGCCAGAGAGGAAGAAAGGTGTTATCTGTTACATGCTGGACGAAGAAGAAGGTACGGAGAAATAAAACAGTTTTATTTTGTTAAGTAGTATTGAGTTGCACAGTTGGCAAACTCCGTCTGCTCAGTTACATTGGTGTCAATGGTGGGATTTGAACCCACGCCATTGTAATGACTGGAGCCCCGCTCAGAGGGCCACACTACCCAGCATACAGTTGTGATCCCATCGCAAGAGGCTCTCCTGGTATGACTATATCATCATCATCTAAATACTTTTAAAACTGGAGTTTCCTTGTTCCCATGAAAGCATCGATGCAACCAGCATCTATCAGATGACACCTCTGGCTAGAAGACAAGCGAGGCCTTGCATCTATTTTTTTGTTCAAATGAGGTCACAGCATGTGTTGTTCAGCAACAATTGTAAACGATGGACATGGAAAAGAAAAGGAGATTGGATACAATAGGCGTACTGTCTAAAGGCCTTTGCTATCACACTTACAAAGAATTGGGACGTTGGATTTTTTTTCTGTATCTCATCTCGGATAGTCCAAAGTTGCTGAAGGGATTGTAGAGAGGAAGGTGGACCAAATGCAGAAATACACCAGACAATGACACAGGTGAAAACTTTCAAAATAAAACTACAGAACATAGAAATACACAGAAATGAAAAAAACAGAAGCACAACTAAGTTAATTATCAAAGTTCAGAAACTTTAATTCCTGCACACAAATCAATAGTCCAAACGGGGCTTTGGCATGTTCCATTAAAGCCACCAAAGGCGGGTCATTGAACATTAAGTGTACCTTGATTGATAAATACATATTCACTTTTCTTTATTCCTTACAATGTTGTGATCAATAACAAATGCTGCCATCGTTCACCGAGTGTTTGTGTCACGGTTCGGTGTGCGTGTGAGGAGTGTCGTGAAAGCAGGTGGACCAGACCGAACCAGGGTTCCATCAAATAAACAATAATTTATTTTTAAAGCAAAATGTAGGCAGGAATCAAAGGACTACAAACAAAAGCCGAGGCAAATACGGAGGAATAACACCCTGAAACGGGGAACCACATACGGCAGGTTGTGACCAACACCAAGGGGAACTGAGACCTTCAATACAAACTGATCAAACAATGTACCAAGAGAAAGTGAACATGGAAGGGAAGAGAGCAGAAGGGACGCAGGTGAAAGCAATAACAGGAAGAGTGGGAAACCAAACAAAGACAATGATGACCCAAGGCAGGTAAAACAACCACAAAAGATCCGAACACAAAACACATGAATACTCTGAAGTGACAACACAGGCAGAAAACAAGAACCAGTTCAACACGTAATCTCAAGAACCCGTCACATCGTCAAGATGCAAAGTCAAAACTGCCAAATATTTAAAGTCCAGGCAGGGATGCTGACACTTTCACCTTTCTGTCAGAGGTGTTGCTGCGGTATGTTACTTTTGGTTTCGCAATTCTCCAAAAAGCAATAGTCCCCCAAAAACTGCACACATTGTTCTGTCTTTCTCAATGAGTCGGTTACAATACTGCGGGTCTCATACTTGAATAAAATAATTTTAGGCAAAACATCAGGTAGGATTTCCAGAAAAGAAATTGTTTCTAGTCTCTGGTTAGATATTTAATATATTAAATGAATCAGTAGTGTTTGTCCCGAAAAGGGAGTGAAAGCATAAGACATGAACTCAACAGGTGTTTCCAAAAAAGTTCATATTGATTATAAAATAATTTAATATTTAAACTACAATTTATATCCGGATTATATAAACTGTATTTGCAATGTGTTTATCATTGTATTCCTGTTTAAAATCCGGTACATCGACCTTGACTTGTTTACTTCTTGTCACTTGTCTGTCTGATTTCAGGTCGTGAAAACAACGGGGGAATAGATGAGAGCCAGTGAATTCCCACTATGAAGAAATTCCCGTCTTTCCCTGCCATCCACCGCACCAGCACACGAGCGCACGCACGCGCGCGCACACGTTAGGAAACTTCTTTTTTTTTTTTCCCTGTCGGAGTTTCGCTATAAAAGCCCGAGCTGCCTCCCCGACACCCTGCTGACCTGGAGATGTCCAACATGAAAGCCCTTCTCGTGGTGCTGCTCGCGTGCCTCGGTAAAAAAAAATAAAATAAAATAAAAATTTCATTTGAATCTTTTAAACACTTTCCCTGACATTTTTCCCTTTCACTGTATTTTTTAATCCATTTGTATCCACAGCCACCGCTGACAAGGTGAAGTGGTGCGTCACATCGGTCGCAGAGAACCTGAAGTGTTCGGACCTTGCAGTTAAAGCCCCCGTGTTCTCCTGTGTGAAAAAAGAAAGCGTCTTGGACTGCATCATTGCAATCAAGGTGAGAACTTTAACGTGCATCCAGATCGTAAATACACTTGTAAAAAAAAAAGAAACTGCAGG
>CAAKHC010000393.1:6873-17757 GCA_901007825.1 Macroramphosus scolopax
AGAGCGAGTGGACGGGAGTCCTTGAGAGCAGTTTACACTCTGGATGGAAAGTGGTTACAGATCGAGGCTGTATCCACGTGTGTGTGTGTGTGTGTGTGTGTGTGTGTGTGTGTGTGTGTGTGTGTGTGTGTGTGTGTGTGTGTGTGTGAGATACAGGCAGCGATGGATTGCACAGTGTGTTTTACTCTCACATGTACCTGCACGTGACTCTTTGAAGCGTGATATATTCCGGTATATCGAAGGAGAGTTTACATGTTTGACTTCTCCTGCAGGACAGTTTCGTTAATGTTCTTTACATCTTCTCCCCTCAGGCGCCGTGGCCAGTACCGAGGTGAAGATGCGTCTCCAGGAGTTTGTCCTCAACAAGAAGAAGGCCCTGGCGCAGCGGAGCCTCAACCAGGGCGGCCTACCCAACGATGCTCCCTACTGGTACAGGTGAGCTGCCGTCACTGCTCGAAGTCGTGGAGGTGGAGAGGAAGAAGGTGGATCCAGCTCATCACTCTGGTGTTGAGATGTCCTGGGATGTTTTGACATCGCCTGTCTTACAGGGATAAATCAATAACCCTCCGGTCAGTTTGGCGTGATCACATCAAAACAGATAAAATATCCCGGCTGCAGCTTCCTGCTGTTGTGAGCAGTAAAACACAGCCGACGCTTCCAGCAGATTATAACGACTGTTTGATGTCAGTACGTCTGCGGATGAATAATGTAACGCTCCTCTTCCTCACCTGCCGCGCTGTGTGAGGCCGTCTGAGGGATGCATCGAGCAGCGTTAGGAAACAAAGAGGGGAGTAAACACATGCACACACGGGCACGTACACGTGAAGGCAGGATATTGGAACCTGATGACGGGCCGCTCGGATCCAACACTGGTCCTGATTGTTTACCGTTCGTCCCCGCGGCTCGGTGCAGCTGTGCCGTTTCCTCTTTGGTCCCCATCATTCATTGTCTCCCACTAACCGTTTACACTCTGCATGACTGGAAACGCAGCCATGCAAAGTGTGAATTGATAATGCAAATAAAGACGTTTTGGAGCTGCGGCCGCCTGCAGATCGGAGCGGTCGGAGCCGCTCGCTGCAGCCGACAACAACTAATAACAACCGATAAACAGAAACAAGCTTCAGCAGAGGAGAGCTATAGAAACTTTCTGCTTGTTCCCGTCCTCTCACTTCTCATTGCACTCATTGTCCTCCCAGTTTTGGAAGAGGAGACTGTGTACATCCTCTCTTCGGGAACATGCATTTGGGCCCAATTCAACCGGGCTTAACTCTGCCGACAAACATCACCTTATTCTGTATGCAGCGAGTGAACAGATGGCAGCACATGTCTGCAGCCCTGCCAGGGGATTTGCATGATGCTTTAATCATACAGATCTATGACAGCCGTGAAGTTACTTTGTTGGGATTACTCATTCAGTCACATGTCCGCAGTGTTAACACCTCCTGGCACCTTGTTAACAGTCGACTTCCGTCCCTAGAAAAACTCAGCACAGCTCTCTGGACCAGAGCTCACCTCCACAGACTGGACTGTCCACCTACAACCACCCGGTGCTGGGCGTGTACAACCCCCGGGACGACTTCCCACTCCGAAAGACCGGTGCGTCGCACACACACACTCACACACACACACTCACACACAGTTATCTCCTCTTCAGAGAACACACAGTGACCTGCAGTACCGACTGTGCAGACTCACGTCTATCAGACTTTAAATGGCTCTGCACCAGTAACAACGTGTCTCCCAGCATCCCCCAGGAGAGGCTGGAAGAGTAGCTGGTTCAAAGGTTTTTATCATTTGAGCAGCTGATGTTTTATTAGTTTCTTTTAGGTTATTTTAGTGTTGCTTGGGAATTACTAGGAACCCTGACAGTCAGTAATTCTGTCCTCTACCCAGACTTAAAGCTGCTGCACAGGTGCAGGACCTTTGAGTTGTTTTAGCATTGCATGTGAAGTTGGGAGTTGAGAGCGTTGTGCAAATGTTACTTTATGGTTTCCCCGGGACTCTGGTCAACTGACACACGTCTTCACTGTCATGCTGATGATCAGAAACCAACGTCCCCCCACACAAACCTTCACTCGTGCTTTTGTGTGTAATTCAGTTCTTTATCTGCATCTCTTCATACGTTTGAAGGACGTTTTCTTTTACCGAGATAAGAAACATGAATCTTCTTTTTAATCTGTGACACATCGTGTCAAAGGTCATCAGAGTGTCTCTGGAAATGAAGTTTCTTGTTGCTTAAAATAAACATTCAGTCGTCAAAGTTCAGAAGCTCTAACGGAGTCGAACCAGCTGTGTGCGGTGTGTTTTCCCCAGGTGTGTGTGTGTGTGTGTGTTGAGCTCTGTGTGTCCCTGTGAAGTGTGAGTGGTGTGTGCGGTGGTGTAGTCGCGAAGCAGCGGTCGTCTTACAGTGCAATTATTCACTTTGTGCGGCGGCAGGCGGCTACAGCCAACACTCCAGCCCTGTTGACTCTGAGCCTTCGGGCTGCCGGCCACGACAGCAGATAGACCACAGTTGACACTGGCCCACACAGCCGCATTCCACCCGGGAGGAGGAAGAGGAGAGGAGGAAGAAGAAGCAGGGAAGATGAGTTGAGGAGTGTGATTGGAAAATGAAGAGCGACCTCGCTGTCCAATTAAAAGCAGCTCTTTTTTTCTCGTTAAGAAAAAACCTTTGAGGGTAAAGATGGAGCTGACGGAACAGATGAAGGCAGGATTTACACTAAACCCAGCCGGTGGCACCGCGGTGCATCACTGGCTTCATGCAGAGGAGGAAAGAAGGGCGGGAAGATGGCGGGTGGAGTGAGCACTCCGTCTCTGGAGTGTCACTCCATCCCCGGGTTTCTATAAGGCCGAGGATTGTGTGAGAGCAGAGACCCTGTGCCACCCTGATATTTGCCCTCGGTGATGACGTGCTTTGCGGGGTTTACTTATGGTAATGCCAGCTCGGGAGAGGTTAGAGGCTCTTTTATATCACCGCCTGGCCATAAAGTAGAGGACTGGCACCCGGGGCTCCCGGCAACGGTGGAGGGAGGCAACAGGGCTCTTTTGTGCATCTCCTTCTTTACACTAGATTGCAGCTGATTCTCTTGTCTGCAGCACAATCCAGGCAGAACGACCTGTGAAACAACGACAGACCATGAGACTGATGGAGTTTTAACACAGGACACGTCTGCAGCCGCCTGCAGAACTTCAAACTGACCGCTCTCTAAAAGTATTTTTGTTGATGCTAAATCATCCCAAGTGACTAAATATGCCGCACGTTCGACTCCCAATTAAAGTCTGATAACAGAGATCAGATTATAAACGGTGACAGTGGATTACAGGCTGCCTCCGTGTCCGTGAGCCACGAGAACATACAGTACGCCCCGGCCGAGCGTGTGCTCGTACACGCCTCAATGCCTCGGTGGGATGCAGACGGGATGGGAAAAGCCTTCGACTCACTGCGCTCTTTGATAGAAGAAGAGCAAGGCATACGGCTCCCGTCTCTCTGCACTGATGAGTAGCCTAACTGGGGCAGCTTCACATGGGCACAATGGCACATGGGCAGACTGGTACAGCACCGTTATGAACCGCTCACCCATGACCTCAAAGTGACGGCCGTGTACATACAGGACGCCACTCGCAGAGCTCCACACACCACGTAGGGGCCCCTTGTCGCCGGACGACAATGCACAGCTTGTGTCTGACAAAGCCTTTCTACTTTAGTGGCATTCACACATTCACACGCTGATGGCGGCGCCAACGTTAGCGGATGAGACTGCTGCAAACATCAGCGAGACGCAGACGCAGGCGCCGGCGCCGTGAACCTGCTTTAATTGGACTTTTTACCTTTGCTGGGTTATTGAGGGGCTGTAACATTGGACGGCGCCACGAATTTGTTTTGGGTCCGCTGACAGAACCCAAAACTTAATTACAAACAGGCTAAATGACGAACCCTCCGCTTTGTGTCGCCCGGCGGTGAGACACAGTCCAGTGATCAAAAGTAAGTTAGTCATTAGTCTTGTAAACGTTAAGTGACGTGCTGGTATCTAATAGCCTTTTATGGGAGGTCACGATCTTTTGATGTTCAGACGAGTCTGAGACGATGAAGAGTTTGATTGCTAAACAGACGGGGGACTCGAGTCAGAACTCCTGATTCGTAGTAAGTTCCTAAACTTCCATCAACACTTCATCTGACACCGTCTGGACGGAGCTCTGCCTCCCACTCGGTGCTGCTGTACCTTCACACTTCACAGTGTGTTCACACTTTCCACACGTTTATTTTTATCTGACACTCAATGGGAACATTTTTGATGAGTGCGTCCTAAAAGGATTTATCCAGGGAGTGAGCTTTAAGGGAAGCTGCTAGTTCCATTTGACAGTAAAAATAAAGCAGATTAAATTATAATCAGTTAGCGGTTCACTGTATTTGCATTCAGCCGTCCTCTGATGGTTAAAAATTGGATAATGAATAGTGGAATTATCCGAGGCCACTGATTGGCAGGGCAAAGTAAACAGAGCATTAGTCTCCACGACTGGAGCCAAGGTGACATGCCGTTCCCTTCTCCCTGTCTCCATTCACAAGTCTGTGACAGCACACACAAAAGACCAAAAGGCCCTCAGACGTGGCTCCCAAATTTGAGCTAATTGCCTCTCAGCTGCACCGGCTTTGGGAAAATGGATCACAATTTGGCTCGCGCGGAAAGCATCTAAATAGGAGGCATTGTACAATAATGAATAGCAGCATGTACGAGTTTGTCTAAGAACAGGTTTCATAACAGGGCGTCTCTGTGGAAGATGCTCCATGACAGATCAATGTGTGGAGCCGAAGGCCTGTGAGAGTGGAGCTCAGGTGAATCTCCCACCCTTTGGATTGATTCTTCTGAGGCTGCTCAGTCGGACTTCAACCGGGTGTCACAGGGCCGCTGAAACAGAGCAAAGGGTTCAATAAAACCAGAGCCGCCCGGGCATCTTTAACGTTTGGATCGTCTCCTGTTCCTTCAGCCTCTGAGCCCAACTTGAAGCTGCGCTCCAGACTGAAGCAGAAGGTGAGCGAGCGGAGGAGCAGCCCGCTGCTGCGGCGTCGAGACAGCCCCATCACCACCGCCAAGAAACGCTCGCTCGACATGGCAGGTAAGACGAGCCTTCTGCTGCCTCCAAGAAGTTTCATTTTCAGGCCGCTGTGACTTTTATTACTTGATTCAGTGTGTGCGTGTTTGTGTGTTTCAGACTCTGCATGTAGCAGCGCCCCGGGATCGGGTCCGAGCTCCCCCAACAACAGCTCCAACAACATCCCCAACGAGAACGGCATCACTGTGTCATTGTCCAACAGCACGGAGGTAACACACACACACACACACACACACACATACAGTGAGCAACCAGTTAGTCCGGCCTTGTTGTCATGACGATTGTATACTGCCGATGTCTTCATCTGTGGACGTGTGTGTTCCTTGTGCCCCCCCAGGCCTCTATGAACCAGAGGTTGTGCAGCAGTGCTGAGCGGGGCTCCATCAACCAGCTGTCCCTCTACACTTCACCCTCTTTACCCAACATCACCCTGGGTCTGCCCGCCACCGCCACCGCAACGGCTGCTTCCAACGTAAGGAGGAAAACTGCTGTCAAGCTGGCGGGAACGCTAGCAGGCCGACAATCAACAACACCGTCACTCCCTCTTTCTTTTCCAGGTGACCTCAGCCCAGCAGGATGGAGGTCTGCAGCCGGCGCTCTCCCTCAGCCCACCCTTCCTCTCCGGAGGCCACTTGACCCCCTACCTGTCGGAGGCGGGGACAGGCGGGCACGGCGGACACAGTCCACTGCTCCAACACATGGTGCTCATGGAGCAGAGTCCAGCGCAGAGCCCCCTGGTGACAGGTAGGAAAACTCACGGTACTATGAAGTGATACTAGCTAGCTGTTAGCTACCGGCTAGCTGTAGTAGCTTCCGTACAGTGGACGGTAATAAGCAGCTAAAGTAACTGCAGCTACAGCAGTTCCACTCATCCTGGCAACAAAACAAGGAAACCATTACACACAAAGAAAGAAACACTCCCAGAGACGAGTGTTTGTGGTACACTGTGTGCCCCCTCACACTGACAGACGTCCATTCATTAGCTCAAACTAATGAGCTCCTTTCATTTGTCAGCGCATGCTACGAGCGTGTGACATGGATGCATTGTGCGGCCCTTTTCCCATCAGCCACATTGCTGCTATTTTCAGGCATCCGCAGTGAATGGGCAGTGACGCACATGAATGTGTCTGCGCGTCGGCGCGGAAACGCACAAGGACACACACACATCCACACACACACACACTGGGAGCGGAGGGTGAATCTTTCTCAGACTTTATATCAATTAAAGGTTCTGATATGTATTGATATCTCTTGGTGGTGAGCATCATAACAAGCTCTGGTTCTCATGTGTACCGATCAAATGAAGCATTTTACCCCCGCGGGACGGAGCTGTGGTGTTTTGAAAGGTAAATTCTGAGTTTGACACCCGAAGCGTTAAACTCTAAAGACCCTGTGTGACGTCCCTGACTGGGGAGTTGGCGCCACCTACTGGTTCTCCCAAAAATATTCGTACAACAGTGGCGGATGGAAAACGCGCAAAACTTCACATTTTCTTTTGTTGACTTAAGGTAAGCGACACATCCCGACTACTGTCAGCCGCCTCCAACAGCTCCTCCAGGCCATGTGGTGGATCTGTAATCAGGCTGTTTGCCAAGCACCAAGTGATATTCTCTTTGTTCAGGAATCAATCACCTCAGATCATTTTGTCTTTCTTCCTCACCTGGATGAAACTCTGCACACACACTAAGCGCTTCACTTTCGCCGGCTCGTCTCACCGCAGTAAAAGAATCCCAGCATGGCAGCACAGATGGTCCTTTTCATTTGGTTCACAAATGCATCTGCTTGCTAATCTTGGGTCCAACACCAATATGAGGAAAATTAGGAACCCATGTGTTGATGTCGGGCCGTCTTATGCTTGTTTCTTTCTTCATTCGGTGACACTTCCCTCTTCCTCCAGGTGTAAGTGGTTTGTCCATGTCGTCGGCAGCCTCCATGGCGAAGCTGCAGCGGCAGCACCGGCCTCTGGGGCGGACCCAGTCGGCCCCGCTGCCCCAGGGCAGCGCAGCTCAGGCCCATGCCCAGGCGCTGGCCCTGCAGCAGCTGGTGGTCCAGCAGCAGCACCAGCAGTTCCTGGAGAAGCACAAGCAGCAGTTCCAGCAGCAGCAGCTCCACCTCAACAAGGTACGAGAGGAGCGGCGGCAGGTCCAACTGCTGGTCGTCCTTTACATTCTTCCCCAGTTTTAACCCAGATCATTAAAGATGATGACATGATTTACATGAGGAGAGGATGTCGCCCTTTTATTTAATGATGAATTCCACGCTGTTTGCTCACCGTCCTGATGAAGGCAGCAGATGTGACATCATATTTAAATAAGCTGGTAATTAATAGTATGTAAAAGCCACAGTGGAGCTGCAGAGGAGCTACTGTACATGTTTGTGTAGGCGTCTGCGTGTGTGTTTGAAAGTTTCTCACACCTTCTCTCCCTCCGCTTCTCTCTGTAGTATTTCTGTTTACAAGTAGGCGGAGGCAGGTATGGGTTAACACGTATAGCAGTGTGTGCGTCTTTAAATGTTTGTAACTGCTGCCGAGACAGTTGCCACGGGCTGCGAGGGAACTGTTGGCTGCCATGGCAACAGAGCGGAAGCCTCTGCCTTGTATGGTCGGGGGGAAGCGAGCAGCCGCCGCTCTGGATGGTTTTACCTATTCGAGCAGAGTACTCGCTGCTGGAGGAGAGGTGGGTGGATGAAACGAGGGATTTCCTCTCCTCCGCCTCCTCCGCTCTGCACTCCCTCACTCCCTCCATATGTTTCACACAAACATCCCTCAAACAAGCCGAGGCAACCGAGGACAGATTGTGAGGGGAGGAAGACAAAGATCTCTCCATCAAACAATGTTCCAACAGGATGAAAGAGAGCAAATCTTTGTTCTGACACATTTAATCAGACAAATCAACACTTGATTATAATAATTAATTAACAGAGTGAAACTGCTACAAAAAGATGTCTTATAGTCGCACAGGCAGGCTCTTAATGTGAAAGGTTTTATAGAGGAAATGGTTCCAGACAATCAACGTAATGTCAAAATTATAATAGAATTATTTTCTGAATGCAATTGCTTATTTTGCATGGATTGATAAGTCTGAGATTAAAAGCGGAGCGTGTTATTTTACTTCAGATCTCTGCAGGCCTGCAGGCTGCATGTTGTAACCTGCGATCCTCCGGTCATACGGGGTGATGTAGTCCAGGTCATCATCGTTGATTACTTGCCGTGTTGTGTTTTGCGTCGTACAGTGAGGTTCAAGGAAACGCTCGGCCCGAACGATCCACGTTAAAAAAGAACAACAGACCGTTTCTGAATGTGATTTGTGTCCGTTCCGATTTAATTTGTGATCAGGAAGGAAACACGGCAGCTTGACGGGACGCTCCTGGGAAAGTGGAGCAGAGGAGGGTGGCCGGGGGTCGAGGGAGGAGGTGAAAAATGTGGGGGGAGAGAGACGTTTGTTTGGACGCCAAAGAAAAGAACAGTAGAGGAGCGTAAGAGGGGGGTGAATGTGAGCTCTGACGTCAATGCTGTCCCGTGGCACAGAGCCAGGGGACCCGGAGGCTCTGGGAAGCACACACAAACATTCACACCCTCGCCTCCCGCACACACCTGTAGCCGCTGCCCCCCCTTGAGACTCTGTCTTGCTTCTGGTCTTCCCATCATAATTAGACACACCACAGTTTCCCTCAGCCTCGAATCTCTCTGAATGGTTGATGTCGGAGAATAAATAGACGAATGAATCATCACCCTGCGAGCAGCCGGCCCCAGAACGAGCCGAGGCAGAGCAGCACAATGGGGAGTGTTCGGTGAGACCCATTCTGCTCGGCGCTACAGTCCACAGAGCGGCCACTCACATTCAATTAGAACGGATGGCTTTGAAATGAGCAAGACACCAGTCAGACTCCGTAATCCAAATTAAGCCTGTTAAAAGAAGAATGCTCCAGAGAAAGGAGTGATTTGTCAGGAATTTGATTCAGTGGAGAGCGTGCCCGTTTGTCTGTCGCCTCTCTGAATTCAGCTTCACACGTTTGAGACGATTTGTCCGATCCCACTGTTTCATTGTGGAATGAATTTCACATGGCGGCTCCGTCGCCCTCCCTCTGTGTCCCGCAGATGATGGCCAAGCCCAGCGAGTCGCCCGTGGGCCGGCAACACCAGAGCCACCCGGAGGAGACGGAGGAGGAGCTGCGGGAGCACCAGGATGGCAGCGCCCTGCCGCAAGGGGTCACCATCAAGCAGGAGCCCCCCGACCCGCAGGAGCTGCAGGAGGAGGCCATGCAGCAGCACCGGGAGCGGCAGGCGGAGCAGGAGCTCCTCTTCAGACAGGTGAGGATTAAACAAAAAGACATCTGCTCACCTGTAAATCAACTGGCGTGGAGAATCAATACGAAGGTGCGGAGGATTGATTTCACCCAGCACACATGGATATAGGTGCTCCGGGGGGAAGTCATAAAGAGGTGGAACCTCAAACAGACACAGAAATGTAATTCTGGCTGTAAGAATGTTTCTCTCTGTCCCATGACATCCCCGTGATTAACTGCTGAGGGGAAATGGAGCCTGCGTCATTCGTCTTGGCTGCCACGTCTTAGTTACTCGCAATAGAAAATATGTCAAAAGCTGCTTTCCTTGCCTTTCGTACCCTGGTGCATTTATGTTCTTTGCATTTCAGTAAACAACTTGAGGCCTGTAGGATCTTCTTTGTTTGTGCACAAACTCATTTTGCGTGTGTGTGTGCGTGTGCAAGCAGCAGGCGCTGCTGTTGGAGCAGCAGCGGATCCACCAGCTCAGAAACTATCAGGCCTCCATGGAGGCGGCCGGCTTGTCAATCTCCTTCCCAGGACACCGCCCTCTGTCCCGGGCCCAGTCCTCCCCGGCTTCAGCCTCCTCCTTCCCTATCAGCGTCCCGCCGCCTGATCCGCCCGTCAAGCCTCGTTTCACCACGGGTCAGCTTCACCATCCTCTCGTATTGTCGGCTTTGAAACAGCTTAGGAAACTCAACAAAGAGACCTAAAGGGTACTTGCATAAGTTGTGAATGAGCATGTGTGTTCCCCTCAGGTCTGGTGTACGACTCTCTGATGCAGAAGCACCAGTGTATGTGCGGCAACACCAACAGCCACCCGGAGCACGCCGGCCGGATCCAGAGCATCTGGTCGCGGCTGCAGGAGACCGGACTCAGGGCGCAGTGCGAGGTACGCTGCTGCTGCACATGGAGATACCTCCACGCAGTTCACCACACTGAATAGTAAAGCCATGAGATTTGAATCTGTTTGTGTGTGCAGTGCATCCGTGGGAGGAAGGCCACTCTGGAGGAGCTGCAGACGGTTCACTGTGAAGCCCACGTCCTGCTGTATGGAACCAATCCTCTCCGACAGAAACTTGATTGTAAGTTTACACATGCAGCGCCGGAGTTACTCGACTCCTGATGTCCAGCTACTAACTGTCCTCTGTCTGCTGTCGCCAGGTTCAATCACGCCCATGTTTGTGCGGCTACCGTGTGGAGGGGTCGGGGTAAGAAGCATCATTCAGTCATTGTTAGTCACGGACAAGGAAGCAATCACCAATAATAGCTTCAGTCTGCATCCTGAGATCAGATCTGATGGCTGTGTGTGTCTTCAGGTGGACAGCGACACCATCTGGAACGAGGTCCACTCCTCCAGCGCCGCCCGCCTGGCCGTCGGCTCCGTGGTGGAGCTGGTCTTCAAAGTGGCGACCGGCGAGCTGAAGGTGAGCACACGTGTTCTCACCTCTTATCTAACTTTTTATTCTTCCGAGTGTGTTTCTGGTTAAATGA
>CAAKHC010000400.1:0-10000 GCA_901007825.1 Macroramphosus scolopax
CTGTTGCAGTCAACACATCCAGACATCCGGACTGCTGTTGAAGATCTACAACCTGATGGAGGAAGATGATCGGTGCAGAGTAAAACATCTCAACACCAACAGGTCAGGTTGTAGTCGGGTGGAGCTGTGCAGACAATAATCAACTGATTGTACAGGTCCGTTTCTACAGCGACTGCTTGTTGTCTAACTTGATATTTCTGGGTGAAAGTGTTTCACCACCTTCGGGCTCTGATGTCTTTAAGTGAGCTGAAGTTAACAATCATGACGTTTTGCCATGACATCTGTTTGGTTGTTTTACTGCCTCCTGTCACATGTCTGCAGTTTCCTAACTCCTGTGTAACACATGACTGCAGCAGCGGAGCCTCCAGTCCTTCCTGCTCGTCTTAACACGCCACGGAAACTGTCAGTGGAGTCGCGGCTGGTTTTACCTTCATTGCAACATCAGAGCAGAAACGTTCCTCTGAGGTCACCCTGCAGAGGAACTCCTCCATGTTTGGACCTGAGCTTCCTGCTGTCATGGCGACACTGACCTCGGTGTCTGTTGTCTGTTTGGGGTAAATAACTGTTTAAAACCATTTCTGACTCATTTTGGTCACCGTTGTATCTGTTATATCACCATCACTTCCTCTTTCTTTGGGATCATTTTAAGGTTCTTCTTCAGGTCTGCTGACCTCCCACCTTCATCATCCACCTCCACATTCTAAAAGAGGAAGCGAAGGCATCTTTCCGTCTGCCATTAAAACCAGGATGTTGTGTTCAATGTCTTCACTCTGGGTTTGTTTCTTTCAACAGGTAGATTCTGTCACTGCTTTTCAACACAGATCACAGACACACATCTTCCCCAGGAATGACAGAAACATGCTCAATTACAGAAGCTAGAAAAAAAAGTTTGTGTTTTGGTAGAGTTTTACCTTTGTCAGTTTCTATGTCTTTTAAAGGGCCAGCGCGAAGAAACCTCCAACCTCCTCCCTGATTCCCAGCACGTAATAGAAGCTAAGTTAGGTTTTGTTCAAACATGTTCCAGCTGGAGATGTTAAATGTTCTTCAGAAGCTGATGGAGTTTGGTAACACTGATTATTGTCTGCACAGCTCCACCCGACTACAACCTGACCTGTTGGTGTTGAGATGTTTCACTCTGCACCGATCATCTTCCTCCGTCAGGTTGTAGATCTTCAACAGCAGTCCGGATGTCTGGATGTGTTGACTGCAACAGCAAACTGACCTCTGTAGTTTACAGGATGGTTTTCAACAGCAGTAAAAACTCCACTCAGAACAAGTTTCCTCCATCAGAGCTTCTTCCAGAAACTCTGAACAGTCTTCAACAGTGGAGAAGAAACAAAGTCTTCCCACCAGTTTCCTGCTCTGGAGGAAACATCTTCACTCTTCATCGTGGACAGCGAGACCGAACTCTTTGGAAACACATTTCTCAAGTCATCAACTATAGAAATGATCCCTGAAAGTAGAGTCTTGGTTTGTTCCGGATGTTTCTCAGGGTCTTCAGTCTGGAGACGAGCACTCGTACTCCTGGTGACAGATGGAGACTCTCCTCCTCCTCCTCCAACAATCAGAGGGTTTAAAGAGTTCTGATCAATGTAGATCAACATGTCAGGTGATACAGTGAGCGGTGTGTCACGAATTCCTTGAGGATCGAAAAGACACATAACTTTGTCCCGCCTCCTCCCACCTGGTGCATGCTGGGATACGCTTCAACACCCCCACCACACTGAGATAAGTGGTATAAGCCAACAGAAGAGGAGGTTTCAACAGAAGTTAGCAGCCCTGCGTCGGGCTCATGTCTCACCTGAAGTCGGGGTAGTTCTCCACCAGAGGACGCAGGTGGTTCTTGATGTCCGTCTTGTTTCTCTCTCCCACGATGTTACTCAGGTCGTCTCCTACAGAGTGGAGCCACTCATGATCGGAGTTCTGCAAAAGAAGAAACAGGTAGAAACACTGAACCTGTTGACCTTCAGTCCATGAGGCTCCCGGTTGTCTGGAGACGATTGCCGGTGAAAACTGAACCTCCATGTTGCACCTGCAGTACAGTTAGTAGGAGTGTCTTCATGAAGGTAGTTACCATGTCCTCAAACAGTCGCCTGAGTTTCCCCCACTGTTGACGGATGTTGCTCGCTGCCCTCTCGTGTCTCCGGTTGCACGAGTAGTTATTCTTCATCAGCTGGCCGACGTATTCCTTCACCACATGGTAGTGCAATCGGCTCGCAAGCTCCTGTTGCCAACAAACACAGAGACACACGGGGGTGATGTGGCAGGACAACTTTGACACCAACCGCAGCCATCTCCGTCCTCCCAGCAGCACCTCCACTTCCACCTATTCATCTGTCCGGCTCGCTCCAGTGTTATCTGCAGTCGCAGCATCCGGCCCAAAAACAATGGTGCCTATATTAATTCACTGGAACCTCCAAGAGAGTCACTTCAGGATGTCCTCCCCCGGCACTCAAAGTCATTAGTTATGAACAAAACCTCTAATTTAAAATGCTCACGCCGTTTCTGAGCCAATAATTCCTGAGAACTTCCTGTTTAGCATGAGACCGACCAGGATGGGAACATGCCAGTCAATCATCAGCCGATTGCCAATGACTTTCTCTGGGTAACAGCTCCTCATTACTGCCAGTGAAGTTCTATGATGGTATGACTGCTTCTCACCTGGACGTGTGGAGGCCTCATGACGGAGCAGTGCCGGGACAGCTGGCTCGTCCGACTGTAAAGCTGCTTGAAGTCATCGTCAACGGTGAGCCACTTCCTCGTCATCATTCTCCTGAGGTACGTCTGGGAAGCAGCAAGGGTTCACTTTGTAACTTAAGAGGTGACAGTGAGTCCTTGTGATGTCTCCCCAGGGCCCTTCACCCGGTCGCAGGCCAGAATTGGACCCAAAATCTGGACAATTCTCGTTTGCTGTGATTCTAAATTTAACCTGAAACTAATCAAACCTCAACCGAACACGTGTCAGATCATATGAGCCATTTTAAAATGGATTTGTTGGTTGGGGGATGAACTGACAGGCTGATATTCATTGTGAGTTAAACCGATTCTGTGTTTACGACTTTCTTACATCCTGTTTTCATTCACTTGTTCCGCTGTTATCATCCTTCTTTCGGTTCTTCTTTTGGAAACCTCAGAGGATTACTCACTCACTCAATTGCTGCAATAGATCTTTAACCTCCACTAACCCTTGTGCATGAAGCCCAGTATGAGCCTCTGGTTATCGTACCTTGACGTCCTCTTTGAACTGGTCCTCCAGGACCTGCATGAGCCTGCAGATCAGCATCTTCACCTCCTTCCTGAACGCTTCCACCTGACCGGGACAGGTGCCCTGGTAGTTCTCCATGTGCTGTCTGCAGGAGGAAACAGAGCAGGACATGGAGGGTTAAACAATGACCTTTGATCTCCTCTATTAGCCTCCATCAGCCCAATTTTAACCTCTATTAGCAGTGCTTCAACCTCTGTTGTCATCGATATCACTGGTGGGGCATCGTGGATGCATCATGAGAACTGGATAAAGTGTCGGAGGCGGGGCCACGTTCACTCCTACAAATGAACCTGAATGACACAACAGCATGACTCCCTCGCATCCAGGATTCCCCAGAATCCCGTGGGGCGGTCCCTCTTCCCGAGTCTGGCACATAACTCTCACCACTTACAGGGAAATTCAGGCGGTGAGACCTCATCCTCCGCTGTGCAGTCGTTCCTGTAAGTCAGTGAGCTTCGAGACCGTTGAACTGTTTGTTCTCTGCAGTTCATCAAGACACATAAATAATTATACAGTTTAACTTGTTTAGTGTGACTATAAAACTAAGATGGTTAATATTGTTCTCAACAGGAATAAGTTCACTAAGTTGTTTGTCCTAAAGCTTCTGTCATGTGCAGCCTTCAAAATAAAAGCTCAATCATGGTACAACTACAGTAGATACATATGAATATGTGTTTATCTATTTACTGAAGAACAGATCTGATAACTGTCTTTTCCATTTCATTTTAATCATAAATCTAAAGTTGGAGTTCCTAGTAAATCTTTATTATTAGTTTTTTGTTTATTAATGACGATTGAATGTTTGTACTTCATCAGTGTTTTTGTCTACTTTTGAAGTTTGGGTGAGCTGAAGATGATATTCTACTCTGGAAGACGATCATGTTGCTGATCTCCTCTAATTTTATTTTAAATGTGTTTGTATAGACGTTAAGCTTTTATTTTGAACCTAGATGAGTGTTTGTTACTTTGGGGGAGGAGGAAGAGGAGGAGGCCTGTGGCCCAGTGGCAAGGTGACGTACTGCAGTGTCTGGAGAGTCTTTCTGGGAAATCATGAAGCTTACTGTAAGACTGTGAAGCTGTTGATGTAGGTAATGTGATATTCCGTCCGGGGAGAGTTTTCTGGCCTCTGAGCGTCGCAGTGACGTCTGAACTCCATCTCAAACCTGCAGACGGAGGACGAGACCAGAAGACACACGGAGGGTTTAGATGATGTCCAGAAAGAAACACAGTTTGAAATATACCTAAATATACATCCTCTGCTTCAACATGACTCCAGTCAGGGATCAATGAAGAACTTCTGATTCTACATATTGTATGTTTATTTATATGTTTCTTAGTATTTGTCATTTTTAATTTAAACTTGATACCCTGAGAAACGTTTCTAAAGGTTCTTCTCATTATTTCATGACATTCACGGCCTCTTTATCTTTACTTTAAGATATATTTTACATTCCTGTTGATGCCATCTGACTTTCCACCTCCTCACTGATACATTTTACAATGATCAAGTGTTTCCTGTATGTTATTGAATTATTTGTGATTAATGATTTAATAAGTAAAAAGGATTTGATGGAGAGAAATATTTATCACGCATGTTGTCAGCCGACTATAAAACAAAAAAAAACCTTCTCTTCACGTCTTTAAACAAGTTCATTACCTATTATGGATCAGTCCAAATATCATTAAATCAAACTGAATAACTAGTGTGATGAAATGATTCCTGTGTTATGACACATACAGTGTTTGGGGTTCTTACCTCTGGGGGAACTGCTTCAACTCCTCGAAAAAGGAAAATACAACTTTCTTTTCCAGCTCAGAGTCAATTTTTCGAGAGTTGTCAACGCGTCCTTTAACAAACTGGAGAGAAAACACAGAAGGTCACAGAAGGTGGAGAATGTGTGTCTGCTGCCCTCGTCTGGTACGACTGCAGCACTGCACAATATCAGCACAACTAATCTAATACTCCCTGATTAGTTAAATACATCCCGACATAAAGAATAATACTCTAACTACAATATGAATACGTTGACAGAAGTCAGAGAATTAATGATGAAAGTACTTTTGTATTTTCAAGCCACCGATAAATACTTAGATATTTTTTACCAAGAAGTAGCAATACAAGATGTCATTTTCTAAGATGAAAGAACATTTATAATTGCTAAAACATAAAAAAGAGCGTTTAAGTAATTGTAATATTTCAGCTTGACCCAAAGGTGATTCAGTAGAAAATGTTTGAAACTAGAAATGCACTCGGGAGCACAAAGCTGCACCAAATCCAATGCAAAAAAATACAGTTTTTCACAATAATAAACGGATCACCCCCAAAATTTAGTGTGATCTTCCTCGACCCGTGCTTCACCCTGTCAGTAAGTTCGGTGAAAATCAGCCTTGTAGTTTGGTGTAATGGTGGCAACAGACAGAAGGAGAAACTCCTTGGTGAGTTCTAAGAATCAAACCGTTTGATGTGATGAAGGTTTGGACTAACTCATGACGGCATCCTGTCATGTTTCCTCCTCAATACCTCTAGAAGTAGGAACACATCAGTGGTAGGATGGTGTGACAGATGCTGGTCCTACCGTCCAGATGTCCATGGGGATCGTCGCGTGGAGGAAGTTCTCCTCCGTATGTGGATTCCTTCTCTTCTCCCACAGGTCTTCCTTTTCAAGTTTGATTATTTCATCCAGCGACGATCTCAAGTCCTCCTTCAGTGACAGTGGAGGAGAGAAACAATATATTCTCTGGGGAACATGACGTTGATCACGACTTGACTTTACCTTCTTCAAATCAAATTGAGAAACACTGTTGAGTTGCTCGGTCACAATCACAGGAAGGATCAAGTCTATTCTTCACGTCCAAGTTGAATTCTTCTTCTGAACTGCAGCTTGTGTGGTCGTATCTGACGGTTAGTTAATCCTACAATAATTGGCAGGTAGCTTCTGCATGATCCTGCCTGCAGAAGGTCGTCGGGTTTTGAACCCTGATGCTTACAGTCGGTCTTCTGCTTGTTTATCTTCATGTATTGTATCTTTAACCCCAAAATCAGAACAAACATCTCTGACCTGTATTTATCATGATCTTCCTCATCCTCATCCTCATCATCGTGTGTTTCTCCTCACCTTCGCTCTGCAGCAGTACTTCTCCTTCAGCTGCAGCAGGAAGTCGTCCTCCAGCTGGAGGTCGGCGCTCTCGTCCTTCATGGTCGGCTGCAGAGAGGAACTTCCCATGATCCTCTCGCTGTCAGGGAGACACGACTCGCCGTCAGACACATTTCAAAACATCAGTTCAGCGCGCTGCTCAAAGAATGCTGGAGACATGTTGCTTCATGTCGGGGAAGGTGAGTGCACATTCTGATTCTATCAGACCTTTCCAAGGCTAACAGGTCAAAGTAGGAATCAACTTTATAATCGTCATCATTCCTTCAAGAGTCCACAGAGAGAGGTGGAGTGTGTTTGAGTGTGTGTGACATGTGTGTGTTTACATAATCCAGCACATGAATCTGTAGAAATGTCCTGATTCATTTCCTTCGGCCCCCAGAGACTCTTGTGCCTCTTTTCATCAGCTCAGCTGTTTATTTTTGGGTTTGTACTTTTCCCAAATGTTGTTTCCGAAGTGCGCTGATTCGACAAATAATGTGAGCACGGCCGCAGTCGGGTTAATGCACCATCTGCGGACGCGTCTGCACGTGGGCACTGCGAACGAAAGACCATCAGACCTTCTATGAAAGACATCGGGGGGGTCAGAGACGACCCTGAGCACATTTAATGTGTTTCTTATTCTGATCGTGCGTCTCTGACATGAACGGAATGAAGAACAACAGAGATGGTTATATATCGCGTCTCCACAACAGAAGCTAGAAGGTCAACATATTCCAATCGCAGGTGACGCTGCGTTCACTGACCTCTTGTAGCGATGGATGATCCAGTCCAGCAGAGCGTACAGATCCTTCAGCGTTGTCACCTGCTGCTCCAGCTTCTTCAGGTGCTGCCTGACGGCGCCGTGGTAACTCCTCACGTAGGTGCTGAAGACCTTGAAGCTGGGCGGGTAGGCCCACCGTAAGTTGTTCATCACGTTCTCCAAGTCCTCCACGATGGCCTTACCCAGCAGACCCAGGTGGACGGACAGCCAGGAGGTGTTCTGGTCACACCAATCCAGGTGAACACTCTCAACCTTAGCCTTCACCCCCTCGCCCACCGCCTCCGTCCAGGCCTCCATCCAGCTTCCTTGTAGACCACCAGGTTCCTGAGCCCTCTTCTCCTCCTCCTGGATGATGCGAGCCACGTGCACCAGAAGCCCCTTGTTTCTGGAGGGAAGGGAGTTGGAGGCGCACACTATGGAGTCTAACTTGTTCCTCAGGTTGCCGTACAGGAGGTTGAGGTCCTTTTCCTTCTTGGCCAGCTCAATAGACGAGTCCTCACCACACTGCTGCCGTTCCTGCTGGAACTCCTGCCGCATGGCGAGCAGGTTCAGGTGAGCCTCCTCCAGCACCTCCATCTCTATCAGATTGTTGATCTGCATCACTGGGATGAAACAGAAAGATGCTGACTGGCTTCATGAACTGGTTTCACACACCTTTATTCATCTGTCTCAGAACAGTCTGGAGGACGGTCTTTAACCTGAACGCTGTTATTAAATACATCCTCATCATCTTCAGGAGAGATTCCAAACGTTCCGGAGACTAAAATGAACCTGTGAACGTCCAGCAGGAAGAAGATCACAATCACTGGTGTTTGTTGCCACAACAGAGGAAGATAAAGGGAAGAGTTGAATGTAGAGACAGAGGACGGGAAGCTGTCGGACCTCATCACAGAGGTAGATGGATGGATGGATGGATGGATGGATGGATGGATGGATGGATGGATGGATGGATGGATGGATGGATGGATAGATAGATAGATAGATAGATAGATAGATAGATAGATAGATAGATAGATAGATAGATAGATAGATAGATAGATAGATAGATAGATAGATAGATAGATAGATAGATAGATAGATAGATAGATAGATACATATCTATGTATATAAATCGTATTATTGTCAAAGGTTTTAAATCTCCACACTAACTCGAAAAGCAAACGATGTCATCAGCTCTCAGAATTCCAATAAATCTAATGAGCCATGAATGCAGCATTATTTCAAGACTCTGAGCGTTAACTGCTGACGGATGTACCTGACAGCGGTGTGTGTGGTATTTCAGGCAGTGTGTACGTCTCCTCCATCTCCTCCCACACCACCTCCTCCTCCGCCTCCACCTTCGCTTGCTCCTTCGCCTCCTCTGGTCCCTCGCAGATATTAGAGAACGTGTCCTGCCTGCAGTTCTTCTCTTTTTCCTTCTTGCCGCCGAATTTCAGGCTTCGTCGAAACGATGCTCCCTTCTTTAAGAAGGAGTCGCCAAACGCCGCCATGTTGGGATCTGAGAGTGGAAAGTGTCAGGTGATATTGAGGGAAGGATCCCTGCAGACAATCTATCTACTGATCATTAACAACATACCGGTCTTTGAACACGTCTGGGGTTTCCCCCTCTGACCAACTACATCCCCCCCCCCTCTGACTGTAAGAATCCTCCGATGCTCCTGAGACCAGAGGTCACCGGGGAGCCGGAGCGTTGGCTTCATTGTTCCTTACGTCTCAATCATATCTCTGTTTGTCACCACAGTATTTACATTCATGTATTTGGGCAGTGTGTTGTCCTTCCAGTGACCTTCTACCAAAGTAACTGAGGAATGCAACAGTTGGACTCAGGTTGAAGGGAAACGGAGGACTTCACATACGTTCAGGACGACAGTGACCTTGATGAGTGCAACTGGAACTTCAGGGGTTCACCGATACGTCTCTCTGGATCAATATATTGATTATATGTTTAATCAATGACAACATTGATCTATATCCTCACATACGCCTTTGTTTTGAAATCCCTCAGTGCACTTCCTCACCACCACCTTCCTGGTTCCAGGACGTGTTTAATTCCCTCTGATGCTGAAAACGTGTCACACACACACCAAACAAGTGTTTCCTGTTCTCCGAATCCTATAACCTGCCTACACATGTCCTCTCATGAGGGTACTCACTGGGTGACGCTGGAACTTGTCCCCTCGACTCATTGCTGGCCGTGTCTGCCTTGGGAGTGACCTTTGACCCTTTCGCTCCCGGGGAGAATGGTCTTTTTTCTGATGAATGCCGGAGGCTGTTTCGAAGCGTCTTCATGGTCCCCCTGACGGTGCGGCTGGTCGGCGTCCCGTTGCTCTTGAGGGACACTGCGTCCTCACTTTCAGTTGATCCGTCCATCATTTGTGACATCCCATCCCGGTCGATGACGCCCGGCTGCGAGTAGGAAACAACAAGGTGAAGAGATTAAATGCAGCTAAAGAAACGTTGATTCCACAGCGAGGCGCCCGCTCAGGTCGGCTGCCGGTTGTTGTGGCTCCAGTCAGCCAGCACAGGCGGAGCAGTTGTGTTGACAGACAACATGACAGCAGTCCTTGTAAACACGCCTCATATATATATAACAGTGTTACCTAGGTGTACCTAATAAATTGGGCAGTGAGTGTGCAGGAAACATTACTAGCCAGGCAAGAACTTGAACATTTACAAATACGATTTACTTTCAATTTCGTATTAAAGAAAATAACATTGAAATGACAGAATTCCATAAAGGACGAGTTTTCTTCCTATTGTAGTTTGTTCAAACAGTTAATCTGGCTCAAACAGCACAATGATACCAAATAACAAAACTAT
>CAAKHC010000401.1:8412-19391 GCA_901007825.1 Macroramphosus scolopax
AGGAAAGACAGGACATTTAGGGAAAGATCTCCTGCTCCTACTGAACTGTGTGTTCCCCACCTGATGTGTCTCAACTTCAAAAAAAAAATATTTTTGGTCTCTCACAAACTTAATCACTGATAGACATTAAAACTTATTTTAAGGACATTCCATTCTCTCTCTGCAGGTTTTCTTTGGCTGCTGTAGTCTTATGTTAATTTGATGACATTCAGACTTACGTTATATTGAAATGATACTAGGTCCAACTTCATAAAAATTCTATATAAAAAACAGACGTTCAGACATAAGACCAGCATATTAAATTGCCATCAGGTAATAATGGGGTGCAAAAGTAGGAGTGGAAAAGCCCCACTAGTGCGATTATGTCTCCATTCCCATTACAATTTCCGCGGCTACATAGTCCCCCAAGACCGACAACACATAATTGTACCTTTCAAAGGATGTATTGACTTCCCTTAAATAAAACTTCACATTTTATGGTCCAGTATATTTATCAGGATTCACCAGGATGATAAATAACATATTTCAGTCACAATAAATCCCCAGACTGAAGGCCGTGGTAGAAAAATCGCTACTGCATCGGGTCAAAAGGCATCGACAACAGCAGAATTATGTTTTTTATTGTCATTGAATTATGAAACAATTTCTGAAATCCCCCGACTGCACACAATATAAGGCTAAACAAGTGGTCAGAAAGTGCTGAGTGAAGACTTCTCAGAGTTAATTGCTCTGGGCGGGTTTGAGAACGTGGGTAATACAAATAATGGTCCTATACAAACTGCACAACACTGATTAACCATCAGCCAAGTCAGTAAAATTCTAAACATCCATGTTTTGTGACTTGGTTTATGGATAAGGACTTCTCTGTAAGTATCCCACGTGATTGACTTGCCAGCGAAAAAGGCAAAAAAGTTATTATTAGATCCCAAGATGTTCCGACTTTTTACTGCTCTCAACAGCTGAAAATGCTTTGCTTATATTGGATCACCCAACAGGAAAGGAATGTCTCCTTTCCAGAGCAGGAACAGTCACACATGTAGCCTATCACTCTATCAATCATTACCCTGAATTAGCCACAACGAGTCATATAGACTTCTTTAAAAAGAAACATACCTGTTCTACAAGCGCATGTGGAGTAGACACGGAATCACCTCCACCTTCTCCACAGGGCTGACACACTAAAGAAACTGCACCCATTCCCACTTTACACTTTCAACCTCATCCAACAAATGTTGCAATAACCTGAGGCCTATCTCAACATGTGTGTCCACAGGGCATGGTTTGAAGTAAAGACAGGAAACGATACGTATGAAGTCTATGCAACACACACCGACTCATGCCACACACACGCCTTTTACTCCAAGATGACAAGTCCAGAGACGACTGCAGACGAAATAATCCATATTTGCACCGTGCAGCAGTTCCCTGAACAAATCTTCCTACAGTAATCAGTCACCCTTTACATCATCTCCTCACAATAATACCTCAATTAATGGCGAGGCAGGGCACATCAGCTGTTTCCAACATGTCCCCAGCAGTAATGCATTGTGACAGAACAGGACATAAATTATTCTTATTGGATGTAAATCCCTTAAATAGAATCAGAGTTTGTGCTCGAGAGACGTTCTTCATGCTGTCACACATTATTAGACAAATACATTTACCGCCCTAACACCTCTCTGCATACTGTTATAGTACAAAGACGTGCAGATGAGACATTAACACAACAAACTCGTTTCTGAAGTAAAATTGAAAACATAGCACAAGAACATTATGCACTTTGTTAATTTATATTGTTCATTATTTTAATCGTTCTATTCAAAATGAGTGGAAACTCAATGCTGCTGCTTCATCAACCATAAGCATATGCATATTGATCAGTGAATATTTTGAAATTGCCTTTTAGTGGTTTGTTGCATGGGAGATGTTCCTGACATTGGAGGGTTCTTTCTATAAAAACCCAACAATTAAATTAATCTACAACCTTTACAGCCATTAACTATAAAATGACGAAGTACAGGTTCACTCTCAGACATCATTCTTTGCAGTGCTTATCCTCTCCGTCTCCCCAACCACAAGCTAACATGCTCCTACTGAACTGAATCTTGGACTTGCCCTGCATAAATTATTTATTGAGAGTCGATGCTGAGCATTACTGGTGATAATGAAACAAAATCTACATGAAGGCAAGAGTTATTTTTTTAATTCCAATTGTCTACTGGATTTAACAGGGCTCTTAATTACAGTTAAGAATACCAGTCAAATTGCCAAAGACTGAAACAGTGGGGGAAGGTAACATAATTTGTCATAAGACTTAAGGTATTAGAATTAAACAAAATTGAAAATTTGAAAAACAAAAGGCAATGACTGAAACAACCGAAATGTGTAAAATTATTAAATCTACACTACCTAAACCACTGACATGCACTGAACCACAACGCAGACAGACTGAGGGAGATTACTGATGTAAAGGTCGGGTCAGCCTACCAGCATCAGCTGGCCTTTTAAAACAGAGATTCAGGTGAGTATATATTGTTTTAGCAGACATCCAAGCAAGACACAGCCTGCGGTAATGATGCAAGGTCCCATCGACAACATAAAGAAGGTCACAGTCACTGTTTCCTTGGTGACCAAAAGACCCTCCACATCGGCCGCACCCCACTGTCTTGGTGGTAAGTGCACGAATGGATCAGGAATCTGCGTGGTTACGCCGAATCCTCACAGCAACGGTCATCATATCTTACACAAACTGACAAGAAGGCAAACATCGCTAACAGCAATGTCACTGCAATCCTGATGGGAAAGTATATAGATGGCACCAAATGTATAATCTATCAAAGGGGATTTAATTGGAAAAGTAGATAAATAAATCACACACCACAAGCTAGTGAAATACCCCCCCTTAGTTGTGGTCTGTAAACGTTTATGGAAGATGTGTATGACTTTGCAGTTAAGCATCTGTAAATATGATTGTATTTCAGGCATTGCCTTACATGTATATCCTTAGATAAAGACTACAAATATTCATCATAAGGATCAAAAGGACTCCTCTACAAATCTTTGCTTGTATCCTCTGTATGACACAACAACAAGCCATATCTCATCCCCCAGGACACAATAGATTTTTCTGCATGTTTTTCTGATCTGTAATGATTTTTCAGCATATGGGGGTTTATTTCCGCTACAACCGGACATCTAAAATGATGTGTGAGCACTTGCTAACAAAGCTTTGTTGTAGTTAAATTCAAGAGCAGTGTGTTATTTGCTTAAGTTGCATCAATGTGTGCAACATCGCGGTCAGGCTATGGGTGATGTTGCATTATCAAGTTACTATGCCAGAGATGGAAGAGATACAGTATAAGCTTTGATATCACACAACCACACATCTCAACTCCAGAAGTAATGCAACGCTTAGGCTCTATTAAATGCCATTTTAAATGTCACGAGCTTGAACTGTATTTATTCCCCTTCAATGACCAAAGCCCATTTATTTTCAGAGTTAATTTTACTTTTTAGCAGGAGTGTAGATGCCTTGACATTTAAGAAAAGAATCCCCTGCTTCATGGCAGAGGGGAAACAGGTGAAGCAAACGAAACCTGGCAGATTGTTTAAAATTTCAGTTGTAGTCTGGGAACAGGCCTAACCCTCCGACATCCGCCTGCACGGTCACAAGAATGTGACCTGACATTGGTCAGATGCCTTCACCTTCCGACCAAATCCAGCCACAAAGCACTAACAGACTTACCACTTTAGGATGACACCCGATCCACCAAACAAGCTATTTGAGCTTCAGAAAAGTCCAAACCAAGAACAGGGCTTGTTGTTTTCAACCATAAAAGCCAAGCATTTGTTCATTCCAGCTCTCTACAGGAAGGATTTGGTGATTTTCAGATTTACACAGCATTGTAATGGCCACCTTTTGGTTTTAAGATGATAGTCTTGACGAAATAAGGAATTCGAAAATGTCACCAGGGCTTTGAGAAATTGTAACCTGCCTTCTTGGTCTTTTATCTAACAGGTCTAAACTGAAAAATCCATTTAAAAAAAAGCATTTGAACAGCTTTCTGTCAAAGAAATGCCTTATAAACCCTAATTTTAATTCAAGGCTTTTTGCAGGTCCACATCAAAAGCAAGACGTGAATACCGCATAAGAGCTATTGAATCATACTGTTCGTTTCCATCCACACTGACTTGGACCTCAATTCAGCCGTCACTATCCACAAGACAAGCCATCCGTCATCATGATCCATAGGAAGAAATCAACATTGTTTTTCAATTCAGTGATTCATTGATTTTGTTCCCCACCAACCGCAGTAGGTAAGGGTAATCTGCTGACAGTGAAACCAGCAAGCCAGACTGGAAGCCTTCATCAATCAATATCATTTATCTCTATGTTAATGTAAACATAAACAACAGGGGTTGTGTAGGATTAAAGGTGGAGATTACACTTCACTACGCTAGAGGAACAGAACAGACTTGGAGCATTAAAAATTACGGAGGTCAAGGGAGTGCACTTCTAGTTTGTTATGTCATGCACTCTACTAGGATGCAGCCAAGAACTAAAAGTTAAGTGCAAACCTTCGCCTGAAGTGATACTGTGAGTTGCACTTTAAAATATTCAGCAAGATACTACATTCCCAAATGAGATACAACTGTAGCCTGATTGGCACAGATAGATGCATTGTTTGAGGAATGAAATTGCTGAAAGGCTGTGTTAGCATAGCTAAATGATGAGCAAACCATTGTGGAAAAGCACTGCCCCTTCGCTGCTGCTGTCCACAAAGCTGATACTCGCGAGGGGCCGCCTTTCAGACTCAGCATGTCAGGCCCATTTTACTGGACCAAAATCTATTGTGCACCTAATCTCTAAAAGCGCTGACATGCTTTGTGTTCTGTATTATCTTTAGCTGTCTGGGATCCAACCAAGGCATGAAATCTTTCAGGAATCTATTTACATATCCAGTTAGATCAACAATCATCCAGGAGCTGAACATGCTAACGGTTATCTAAGCAAGCAATTGTAGGGTTGAATGCACTCTATTAACACAGTATGGTTCTGTAATTTGATTTATTTCATGATATGAATGCTGGACTGAAGTAGGAGTGGGCTACTCTGAAAATTCATAATTAACAATGATAAGTGTGAAATTCTCCAGCTTACTGTATGTTTAAATTCTTAGCGATATATTCATTAATAATTGGTGTAATAACTATTATTACAGGGTGACTCCGGTAATTTTCGATCTGTGCCCTATTTCACCATGTGTGGGGGTCGAAAATCAATCATAGGGACAAAAACTATAGTTATTGGGTGAGTATTGAGAGAGAACGATATAATAGTGTATCGCAGAATGACTGCAGCGAGTGCTTGTTATTGCCACTGACAGGCTCTGATCGTTATTATCTGTGTCCGACCACATCATAGACAGGACCCTACAGACATAGCCATATGTGAAGTCTTCCTCTGAAATGTCTCTGGCGGGGAGTTGTTGCAGGAAGTCTTCAGTGTGTGACAGTTGCCCTCAGGGCCGGGACAGAGTGAATAATGGACCAAGGTGAAGCAATAAAGTCACAGAAATGGCTTTGTGTTATCACAAAGACAAAAAAATAAACAAAATGAGGAACCACGCTTTGCAAACAATAATTTAACTAACTTTGGAGCTACATGCCGTATAGATGTAAACAAAAAAAACAGCACCAGCTCGGCAGACATGACCATAGTTCGTCTTAGCAGTTACCTGGTGGGCTGCGCTTACTAATGCCAGTAAAATAGAAAAACAAATTCTATACTAAAGAACTTTTTCTTGACGCAAAATCCTGTGTCAAGAGTGGAGAGACCTGCTGCAGAGGAGTGGGGAGGTTAATGCTTTTATCTAAAGCTATTGTCACGATTACAGTTATACGACAGTGCGGCAGGACAACGACATAAACAAACACTCAATAACATATTCCATAATTTAGGAGTTGTGTAGATACATGCTGGCAATGAACAATGATGGTAGTAATTCAATGAGACACTGTACAGATTTGCCCTCCTCTCATTATCGACATAAAACACTACTGAAAGGGAGAAGTGAAACGTAAACAAAAGGGTTGTCTCCGTATGGATTCTTTTTATGATGTTTTCAAACACTGATAATAAAAACTACAGCCTGTAAGTGGTAAAACAAATTGTTCAAATTCAATCCTTATATGTCCCTATGGGTCATTTCAGCCCCCATACATGGGGAGATAGGGCCCAGGTTGAATTATACTTTACTTCACAATGGAAGTTGCTTGCTCTAATACATGTTTCTTCTCAAGGGGGGGCAGGAGAAAAAGATCGACACCCTTTAGACCACAGCATTCAAATGTGGGTGGGAGAAAAAAAAAAGATTTCCATACCAAAAGATGAAAAAAGGCTTCTCATTGGTTGATTACTATTCAGAACTATTATTATCACCACACAGTGGAGCCATGCAGCTGTAGCTGAGGGTCCTTCCCAAGAAAAGAAAAAGAAAAACCTATTTTGCTTTTTTCACAACGTTTAGCAAAAAAAGAAACCGTTTCATAATATCAACTCACTTGAGTCTGCAGGGTACATCTGTATCCATATGGACTTATACATCTGTGTGGAATGAATAAGCGAATATCATAACAAATGTATATTCTTACAAGAGTTAATCATAAAGTAAAAACACTCACATTGGACTGTGAACCAGTTCAATCTAATTTTAAGAGCACTTTAATTTTGCACGAGCGATGCTTACCTTCTCTTGCCTAGCTGAATGAGGAGGCTGACACTTCAACACTTGTAAGCACACACAAGCATGAGGAAAGCAAAAAAAGCAAAAAAAAACAGAAAGAATGCAGGGTTCCAGCCATTGAAGCCGTGAGGAAAAGATTGAAAACATTCTCTCTCTCTAAAAAGAGGTTGAACATAACTTTTGATCATAAAAAAAAAAAAAAAAAGGAATTCTGACATGAAACACAGGGGTGAGGGCTTAAGCCTTGATGTCGGGCCAGAATTAGTCTGTGAAAGCTTACAAGGAGGAGAAGCCTGCCAAAGGGCGCTTAACTGTGTTGTCACTTCCCATTAAAAACAACTCACCGTGAAGACTGGGTCAAACAATAACATTGATATATAGTGTTTTGTCTACTGAGTCATAGTGTTGTTTCTAATGCGAACAATAACTTTTTACTGTTTACTAGAACCCACAAAATCAATAAAAAAGTTTCACAGAGATGCATCACTTTTTTTGTTGAACAAGAGTGATAAAGAACGAGGACCTTGACAAACGAAAGTTGTCATTTGGTTGGCTGAACGTCTAACACACAAAAACATCTCTTATTGTACAAAACACACTGCCCAGAGTACGAAACTGCTAGAAAACCGATGAAGAGTTTGACTGTTTATACCAAGAGCCTGCTCAGTGAATGGTTGTCAGCTGTGAGGCAGTGTGTGTCCACTGCAGTAATATGAATCACGAGTAACCCAGAGATTCCTCTTGAGTGTGTGTACATGTATCTGTGTGTGGTTGAGCAACGATAACAAGGAGTTCACATACGATCACATCTGCCATGTGTTCCTCCAAGGCATATTGGCTGGATTCAAATCAACTTACATCATGGTCACTTCACTGATAAAGTCCTTTCCACCTTTGCATGGCAACAGGACACATCTGCTCTCAGCATCTTTCACCTAATGATAATGTCTCTGAATGTAAACTGAACTTTTAGTGAACGTGAATCTTATTAAAATCAATATGCTTCTACAGTGTTTCCACCACTTGAGTTTTAGCCATACAAAATTAATGATTGAAGATAAATAGCAGTTTCCTTTTAATACCCTTGCCATGGCATTTTAAACCCTGGGATTTCAATAAAACACACACATAAAGGAATAATCGAAATATGAGTTGAAGACTTAGCAAAAGGATCGTGGTTGTAAGGTATACATTTATACCACCATTCATTGAATTCAGACACAGGTATAGATGGATCATATGGATGCTGAAGGTGTGATTGATGAGTGAAGAAAATCATCAAATCAACCGCGCTAGAGATAGACTATGTGTGACACTGAATAGTCCGAATAATTTGACTACCACTTTTATAGCACCGGCTGATTAGCCTGAACAACCTCAGGGCAAATAAAGGTGAGTTTATTTTTGCTCTCTTGAAGGTAGGTTGATTTTGCACAATGAAAAGCAAGACTGTCACGGTTCACGTCTTAGGAAACGCCTTTAATTATGATGCAGATGTTGGTAATTAAACATGGTGTTGTTTGAATGAAACAGCTGAACGTGAGGGTAAAGGTAAAGCTTATCTTGTGGGAGCGGAGAGTCTGTATCCCCGCCTCTCGGCGACGTCGCATTCCAGAGATTCCCATACTCTAAGCTCACCTGCCCTTTCCTTTACTTCTTAACAGCATGCTTTCAAAGGCGAGCTCAGGGGAAGGTGAGTCTCTTCGCCAGAGCACTAAAGAACAGTAACACTGAAGCAGTTTGAGCCTATTAGCTTGCGGAGTTATCATCCCAACGGTCATGGAAGACAGCGCGTGAAGGTCCCTCAACGGTGTGCGCAGTTGGCGATGTATTGGTCACAAGACAAAGATTAGCTAAGTATTAAGAGTCTCCTCCGCCGTAAAGGAATCAGCAGAAGATTACTTATCCTACACACAGGGCATAAACCTGACCACTTTCTTTTCAGTGATTCCAAGACTTTCCGAGCTAAAGGAGCAGTTCGCGTACCCTCCTGCCTCGCGCGCCTTGATGCTTTCTTTTTCCCTACGTTTTCTCAGAATTACTCCGCAGGAAGTGAAGGAGCGAGAAGAACTGTTAAATACCTTAGAGGGACTGTTGATGAGCTAGCTGAGCTGCGGCTCGCAGAAACACTGGAACACGCAACTTCATCGGCAATGTCCCGTCGTTTAGTCCCATGCATGTGCAAGAGTAAAACTCGCCTCCATAGTCGAGCAGAGGACAACCCTTCCGCTGCTCCTAGTCTCCACCAGCAGTCCCAGGCAGAGCGAGAGTGCATGACGTCAGTGGGGATGTGGGAGTGCGGCGAGCACTTCTGATTGGTTGAGATAGAAGCAGGGGCGTTTCCAAGGCTGTTCGCATCGCTGAATAAACCAATGACAGACGGAGGCGTTAGTTCCCTTGGTTACAAAATTTGCCATACGATACACATACACGTAAAGAAAGGAAAACTACAAGGTAAACGAAATATTCATATCACTCTTATAGCAATCGCTTAATAGTATGTATGGGTTTGGATATATAACGATGATTGTTACATGTAGGTATTTGTTAGACTTTTAGACAAAAAAAGATCATAAACCAGTCCGAGTCCTGCTCCCCCTTCTCACCTTCCCAGCTGACCTTCCTCTATCTAACGTTACTTTCCCAGTATTCATAATTTTCCAGTGGGCAATGGATGGATTTATTTATAGTCTTTACGTCTTCTTAAACATGTTTAGAACACTAGATTCAAAATTGTAGTCCCAATCAAGAAAGTACAACCCCCTGTGGAAATCAGTAGGTAATGTTAGGTTGCAGCATCTTAACCTTTGTTTACCTTTTGATGTCAATACAAAACATCTCGTGCTGTCATCATGGCAAACAAATTATTTATGTCTGCTGCAGACACAAGTAAAAAATATCAGTTATTGTCCCTGGGTACAGTACAAAGCATCCGTTTTCATTTCACTCACAGATTAAATTAATTCCCTCATACAGACTCTTCACACTGCATGCGCTAACTGACACAATGTTATGAGAATAGTTCTAAGCGTAATCCAAAACAAAGATTAGATGATGAATAAGTGGCATCTGACTGGGTGCATCATTTGTCTCTTCTGATACATTGAAACTTTTGAGAGACAGTACAATACTTCTGATACTCTCGCAATGTCATACAGACCTTGGAGGCAAAGTGGGGTGTTTGGGGGTCTTGGGGGTTTAATTTGGTTAAATTGGCCCAAGGTTTTTTCTTATTTCTTTGAATGAACAAGCTATATGAGGCTCCTGAACTCGCGAAATTCTGTCTTTAATCAAGCTTTGCACAGTTCCTGAATCTTCCCATGCAGTGATTTATTTTCTAATTTTGCAGGCCCTATACCAATCACACATTTTTTGTTGTGGATGCAAACGCAGCTCTTGAGGGATGAGTGGAATAAGTCCGCATGTGTTCCTCACAAAGTACAAAGAAGAAGATGTGGGTAAGTTGGCGGAAATTGGATCAGAAATATTGCTGACTCGTGACATAGTAGCTCATTGATCTGCTGAACAATTTTGACCTGAAGTTCCCATTATAGAATTCTCCAGGTACTGTCAAGCCTTTGATGCTTTTCTCAGTGGCATCCTTGCCTGTTTATTCACCTGTCTCTTGGAGTCACAGCTGAGTCATCTCTGAATTACCCCTGCAATGCATTACAGCACAATTTGTACTTCGTCTCTGCATTCACCTAAATTGCTTCCTTTGCTGAACTCAGCATAAAGACTTTACTTCAAACATCAAAAGTGATACAATTTCCCACGATTCTGATGATCCTAATTCAGCCATATCATTTGCTTTCATCCATGCAGAAAAACTTACTGTGAGATTGAAAAATGGTCTTGGCAGCTCAAAGTACAAACCAGCGGAATATGAAAAACTACAAGCCATTGTTGATGCCAAACGGCTGGAGACTACTTTAATTGGACAGAAGGTACAGTTTGGTGTTTGTCAATATCATGCCTGTGTTAAGAACTGCAGTCTAATTATAAAATCAATCCCTATGATATGAAATGTTTTTCCAGAGTACAAACAGTCCTCATTTCCCACCACAGGGAGAGCTTGTGCTAACAAAAAACTGATTTTAATGTGAGGTGATAAAGCTGCATGTCTTAGTAATAAAGAGCGCCCTTTCTGTCGGTTTGTCTACAGTTCTCGCCTCTTACACACCACATACTGTGAAGGGATTTAACTCCATTATAAAATAGGCATTGTGTAAC
>CAAKHC010000401.1:19411-42330 GCA_901007825.1 Macroramphosus scolopax
TTGTCCAACATCATGAAACAGAGCATTAATATCCCTGCCCTACACAATAGCATTTTCAGTTTCATTAATATTCATTAGGCTGCCTGGGGTCTATTATAAACTGTTTGAAGTTCATAGTTGTCTAACTCAGAGCAAAGCAAATGTACAGTATGTGCTAGGGGCCATGGAGATTAGGCTGTTAGACCTGTGGTGTTTTAATTGCTAAATTGTCGCAGGAGCCTTTTAGTATCTTCACGGTTGCCCGTGGCTCCTTCCAACCCTGTTCTCTGCACAACCTAGATAAGACAGGCTACGTTCACATTCATTCGTCTGACAGAAAGGCAGGCCTTCTGCGCATCTCCCATTGGTAATGCGATAGAGGGTAAATAACTGACCATGAGTCGCCTCAAGCATTGGATCAGTTTTGCTCTCCAGGGAGAGACTGGCAGCAATTTCTGTTTGAATACAGAAACCTTTACATGTTACCTTTGGAACTGTACAAAAATGTCAAACGAATACGTGTTTATTAGTACTGAAATTTGTCAAATGACCTACCTTGAGCTACAGTTAATAATATTCATCACTGAACATAAAAAAATATCTTTTACTTTTTGAAATATAATTAGGCCGCATGTGAGCATAATAATGCCACATTTATTTTCCGAGACGTTCTGCATATTCATCCAGAGAAATGTTTCTCTTTTATTTCTGAAGCACCTTGGCTCAATTAGAAAATATGAAAGTGCATAATTGAAACACAGAAATCCCGGGATGAGTCTTTACTGCATAATTGCTATGTCACTAATCCTTAATTCAATGCAATACGCAAAGGGATTATCTGTTTTTGAAGATTGGCGCACAATAAATCAAAAAGACACACAGGCAAAATTCAAATGCAGCTCTTTATACACAATCACAACAAAGCATAACAATTGAAGAAGTTATTATAAACTGAAGGTGTAAATCATGAATCACTTTGCTGATTTTAATTGTTTGGTTGAGTTAAATCCAAAGATGCAGAGACGTTGACTAAGCCATTTAACCATTTGCATCACAATGTAGATGCATTTCAGTGTGTACAACAGGAAGTGTTGTTTCAATAGTTCAGCAGCCAAAGACTTGTGACATTATCTTATTCGCTGAAAGTATCTAAACAGAGTGTCTGAAATATGAGACAGCTCATCTGCAGTAACGTTACATTTTGAAATCTTCAAACTGAATTTTGTTTAAAATTCATAAGCATTGGTTTTGTAAGGAACAGTGTCTATAAAAGAACTATAAAGGCACAGTTTAATTAGAAATGTATAAACACAGAGCACAATGAACCTATAGAAATTATTATTATATGATATTGTCGATAATCGTCTTGACTTGACATCAAATTCAAGCATGATATATATCAGGGATCTTCCAAATACATGATAGTTTGTTTTACAGTGATAATCGTTCTGATTGACTGTTAAGAGACAGCCACCATTCATTCTTTAAGGGCCGGATTAAGAGTGTAGATATACAAATATATGTTTAATGTTACATAAAAAGTGGATGTTAAAATGTGGAGTGGCAATGATGAATCAATATAGTAGCTGTCTAGATGTTCCCCACATAAGTATGGTATAAATACATTATTGAATTATAATAATGCATGCCCAACAAAGCAGTTTCATTATTTTTTCTTTGCTATGAAAATGGATTACTTAATGGATGCTGTGGTTAAGTGATTAATGTAAGATTAATATGTGTGGATATTGACAGATTACTTTTTTTTGGACCAGTGAGACTATCTCACCAAGCACAGTACTTTAGCACAGCCATTCCAAATGGAGATCACCTTCAATACAATGCCTGTTAGAGGCACTGGATGGCATCAATTTATCATATCTGTCGCGCTGTGAGGAGGCAAGTGGACCTGAATGCTGAAAACTCAGCAGACAGGCAGGCAGGAACTTAAATACACGATATTTATTAACAAAATATCGACACGAGGAACAGCGCAGAGCTCTGAAGGCAAGACAACATACACAAACAAACAGAGGGATCTGACAAAGACAGACATAAAACACAAATACAAACTGAACAAATCAGGTGACAAGACAAAGGCGGGAGAACACAATAAGACAGGATGGACAGAACTGATAAACAGACGAGAAACAGGTGAAAGCAATAACTCAAAGGAAGTCAACCAGCATGAGACATACAAGGGTTGTACACTTAAAAATAAACTTCAAAATAAAGCAGCCCAGTTTCAGACTGTCTGTTGTAGATCCCAATAACTGTGAATTAATGTCTCCCTCAAGGTAAATGTAATGCAAAATATATTGTTTTTTTGGCAACAAAAACAGGAGCATATAGACTGTCATCGAGATAAATCAACACCATGACTGCTTTATATTCAATGTTATTATGAAATTGCGACAATTACCTTAACCAGTGGCTTGTGTGCAGAAACACCGATAGACCACAATCATTGCCGCACTGACTGTGCTGTGAAGGAAGGCCTTTGTCATGATGAAAAAAGAAGACAGAGGAGAATAGATTAAGCTGCCCCCCCCCCCCCCCCCCGCACTCTCCTAATAAAATGCCTCATGCCTGTCACGAATGTTTCTGCCTGATTATTCTAATTTTGCAGATGTTTGTTTTGCTTGCGTGCTTTAACACTGATAATGATTCGTCTAAATTGGTTTATGAACCTCCCTCACACACAATAATATTTATAAAGACTGAAGTAAATATATCCCTAATGTGAATGAAGGGAACAACTAGCTTTTAACTATAATAAAGTGATTTATTTACTGTTTCCTCATTCCTGCAATATTATGTTCAATTTATGTCTCTTAATTGAGTAAAGGTTTGTCCAGATTAAGCTTATTATTTATATTGGAGGAAATCTAATGTTCATTTAAAAGCAAAAACTCCTGATATTTTCTACTGCAAGGGAAGCCTTTCATTCCTACTGTGTATCAAACCTTGTCTTATAGGTTCAGAAGACTCGCCGAGGAGCCAAATCAACCAAGGAGAACTCCGTATTATTGCAGCACAGACAGGTTTGGAGCAGAGAGTACCACAGGCTGCAGAAAGCTGAGTAAGAGCTCCCTATTACTCCCTGTCATTATCTGCTGCAGTTGTCTGAATCTGCTATTACACCACACAGTCATTCCACTTAAGCCCCATTGAGCCCAGACAGGGGTCTTTATGAAAACAGGGTGAAAAGAAATGTGCAAAAACGGGCGACCAAAAATAGGCCAAAAACAGAAAAACCTACAAAAGAAAAAGGGGAAGAGAAGGAAGATTTAAGCGTGTTTTCTTGCAGTGATGACATTGAATTAGGGCAGCAATGGGAGAGAAAGAGTCACGTGGGGGGTTATAACAGTGCAGAGACAGCGGTTATACTCAATGAAGAAATTGAAAGACACTTTTTCTGACTGTGTGTGGCTCGGGCCCCAGTGGTGTCATGCCTTGTGAAGTGAGAAGGGCAGCACTTGCTCTCGGGTGCAGTGTGTTTGGCTGCATAATGACTATATCTGAGCCACCCAAGGTTAATGATGTACACAAGCATGAGCCTCAGTAATGAGACCATTCATGAAGATGTGCCATTGCTTGCAAGTCTCAACACATACAGTATATCCAATTAAATTACCTTGGGTTTTGAAAAGCCACCTTGTCAAATTGAGTAAAAAAGGCAAGTAGGTTACTCTTACTTTATTCACAGCCATGTCACCTCTCGGGCCAGTCAGTAAACAATTACTGTAGAACCATCTGTCACGAAAAAAAAAACGTGACTCCGCATGCACGAGGGAAGTAGTGTGTGCACGTTGTTTGCAGGCTGGCTCAAAATCTCCACCGGTTCCCACGCTTTGCATTGTGGGAAACAGTAGGCCATGCAGACTGATCTTGTTATGCATCCATGGGTCAGATGCATATTGGAAAACAATTCATAACTATTGTATCTTTCTGTTCTCCCGTCAAACAGGGAGAAGGCTGAAAATGAAATCCAACATTTACTAGAGCACATCAGGCCAAACGGCATCACAGACACGGCCATCTTCTCACTTCAAGGTTATGGTAAGCTACACCAGCAGTTTTTTTATAATTCCAATTTAAACCCTACTGTTTATACTGCAAGTACTGAACTTATATGTGTCTTTGTTTGCCTGTGTTAAGAGGCGATCCTAGAGAGGGAGAGGGAAGCATTTAGGTTAGCAACTGTGAAGCCGCTTCATGAGTTCAGGGAAGACTTGCGCATCAGACTGGGTGAAGAACAACGTCAACAGTTCACCGTCCATCCATCAAACTGGGAACAAGTGCAACATCAGGTATGTGTGTGTGTTAGATATCTGCCGGTAGTGTGTTCTGCAAAGAGAAATTGTGAATGATCTGTAGGAGGCATGTGGAATGACAAGGTTTCCTAAAGGTTTCCTGGAAGAATACAATTTCTCACCTTTGGAGAATGCCTGCAGTGTGAAATGTATTTCTTTGGTTGTAAAATAACTCACATGAATTCTTTATTTCTCTCTTACACCACCCCCACAGCTTTTGTGGCTGCAACTTCCATGGTAGCTGGTGATCTGTAGGCCCATAAGTGAAGATTCGCCTTCTTGCAAAACAGCGTTTTTATCGCGTCAGTACAGTAAAAGCCTTCGACTATTTTCTGTGCTCACTCTCCACAGGCAGCCAAACAACAACAGGCTGTCCCACACATTCAAAAGACTTTTAAATACGCGTCTCTCCTGCTGATCTCAGCCAGCATACTGAGCTGTATTCACTTTTTTTAATCTCTTGTTTGTTAGATAGCCACAGTCCCTAAGTCATCAATTTTGCCTCTGACTCCAGAGGGCTTTCTGCGAGCTCCATAGAAGAATGGCAAGATTAAGGAGTAAGCGGGGTTTTTTAAAGACAGACCATTCTGGGAACGAACCGCCTGCCAGACATTTTTTCTTCCCTGTGTAGTTCACTCATTTCTTTCCCATGACCCCCTGTACTCTTGCTGGCCCACAGCCCTTACTCATCTTATTGCATGTAAACCCCCACCCGTATACACCTGGTAATGGTGACCCTCCCTTATGTCTTTATCTTTATACTTGTACTTTAAATCAAACAAGGGGGCTTCTCAGAGGTTCAACTGCAATCAGCTTACATTACAGCAAGGCAAAAAGTCCCATATTAGTTGTCCTCTTGAAGATCCTGGTCTCGCTTCACACTCCAGACTTTGGAAGTTACTCACATCAGTTGGTGTTTTTGCTAAGATATCTACATTGTATGAAGGAAAACAATTTTGCCTTTTGTTCTGGAGAAGAAACGAAGTGTGAAATTGAATGTGCTCTTCCTTGGTCCTCACCTCCACCGTGATCTGGAAAATTGTTCCGGTAGATTTTGCGTGCTATGACTAAAGAGACAAGCGTCATTGAAATCATAAAATAATTATTATAGTAAAACTGTATCAGTCACTCTTCAATACCAACATTAATCTATAGTTATACCAATTTTCACTCCGCTGGGCTTTTTCTGCTAAATTGATCATGCAGGTTATCAAAAGGATAAAACACTTTCAGATTTAATTAACAGATAATTGGCCAACCCTAACACCTATCCATCAAACAAGCTGTCCATCCAGCCATTAAGTTGTCTTCATATAGCCTATCTAGGTAACAGGTGTAACGGCATTGTGGGAAGAGAAGCAGCTGAGGCATTGCTTATCTCCGGCCCCTCCTGCAGGATCCCCCTCTGCTCCTTGTCTGGCTGACAGTTGTAGTTGTTGCAATCTGTCTTACGTCTCATGTATCTTTTATTACTTTTCTCAAGCCTCAGCTCCAACCTCTCCTTCACAAGGAGGGCTGAGCTTCACCATGTCGAGGGGCAATCTCATGCTGTCCAATTGTATCTGCAGTTTTTATCAAGAGTTGTGGGATGTTGAATTCCCGAGCTTCCTTCTTTTTCTTTTATTGTTTTCCCACTTGATACAACAAAATGATGTCTCGGTATTAAATCAAATATACATTTTTCTAATGTTGAGATTTGATGGCTCACTGCCGGTAGGTATTATATGTCAAAGTGCTAAATGCACTTCAAAGTGTTGCGTTGTAAGTACGTGGGCCGTGAACCTGACTCCTCTCAAATGTCATATTGATTGAATGTTAGCAATTTTCAATCACTTAACACACTGCATATAACATTAACTCCCACTGCTTTTCTTTAACTGTCATATTTTTAACCGTAGGAAGTGTGCATGACATCTGATGACATGCAGGGAGAGTGGAACACACGCTTGAGAGGGACTGAAAGAACCTTTGGATAGAAATATTCAATATATATTGCAATCAATGACATATAACCAGAGGATTAAAAACTACAGTCCTTCAATGAATCCAGTCGGTCTGAGAATTACGATCAATTATAGTGTCATTTTTATGATGTTGAATCGGTTTCAGAGAGGTGTTGGTTTATTTTAATGGTCATTTTGGAGGCAGGAGCACCTCTCAACGACTTTTGGCAGTGTCTCTGGTTTGGACTCATAATCTCAATCTGCTTCATTCCTCTGGATAATGTAAGGTGCGATTGTGACTGTTTCTTTTTTGTGGTATATCCACCAGATCAACTTTGTGAAAGACCAGCAAGAAGACATAACTTCAAAACTTGAAGCCGAGTACCTGAGTCTGGAGGAGGAGATCTCTGCCCTCGGTTTTGAGGTAAGTTTCTCACTGCTCTCTTACTCTCAGCAAATCACAAATTTCTATCCCATCCTATTACGCCTAAGTATCGCCACAGGGGATCACTACACCGTGCCACGATGTCATACCAAAGCAAATGTCTAATCATGTCCTCATATTCCTCAAAGAAAACCATATTGTCCTTTGCAGAAATATCTAACAACTTCAGATAATCTGGAGAACAGAGAAAACATTCCAGGGGAGGTTTTGGATTCCGACTGCCCCTTCCCAGAGCTGAAGGACTCCCTGATCCAGGCCTTCCACTCCCTGTCCGAAAGGCAGCAGAGCAGGCTGCAGAGTCTTCGAGAGCAATTTCAAAGAACTGACATGTAGGCCCCTGAAGTTCTACAGTTAAGCTTTTGCTTTTTCATCTTTCTAAGAGCTGACACATTCATCAAATGATAAATCTGTATTGATTTCCTCCACAATGTAAGATAAATGTCTGACGCCAATCGCCTCGGTCCTATTAATAGATATGGGCTTTTTTAATGATTTTCAGCCGTCTACTCTGATGAACACATGTATAGGCAGAACACTTGTGTAATTGGGTAGGTCAAGATAAAAGATCAAAAACTCCGCAGGGCATCAACAGCGTATCGACACACAGTCTCTTCTCTCCTCAGGGGCGAGCTGTTAAACAAGACATGTCATGCTCACCGGGAAGTTGATTATATCAGTGTCTCCCAGCCACCCAATAACTTTCATATGCTCGCTCTATAGCACTGTTAGTTTATAAGAATGATATGCAACGTATCGATGTATGAACTAAAGGGAAATGAAGGAAATAGTATGTGCGTAGTATTTGTTTCCTCTGCTTGATGATCGTAATTTATCTGTGTTGAACCACCTCTGTTGGATCTGTTCCAGATTCTGTGGCTGGCGTGCAGATGACCACTTGCGCTTCCAGGTCACATTGTCACGCTACACTCATGACATACCCAACCGGAGAGCACTCTGCACGGACATGCTTCAAAGAGTCTTCCCGGAGAAAACAATCCAAGAGCTGGTTAGTACCCTGGGATGGTTTGTTTTAAGAAGAAAGTATTGTCTATACATGGTTTATGATGACCTATAACCTTACTTAACATCTCTACCCAGGGGAAGTCCCTTCAGCAGACGTCCTTCCACTCACACATTAACACTTGTGCATGTTAGGAAGCTGCTCAGCACAAGCACATTCTGATCTGCTGACCACTGCCCAGTGGGACAGTAAGTGCTTGTCACTGGACAAATATTAGAGGAGGAGGCTTGTAGTCCTGTCCTGCAGTTTAACCTCCCCTTAATTGTACTGCACACAAAATACACACATACTGTACATGTCCCCCTTCAACATACTGTATATTTACAAACACAGTCCCACAGGCACCCATCTCAAATGTTACTCCCTCTCTCCGTCTGAAACATCCGTGAAGTGTTAGTCTCCGGCTCCCTGATCAATGTAGCTCAGTAGCCTGAACCAAGCAGACAGATAAGCTTGGACAATGATCTGCTCAGCACGAGGCAGGATGTGCAATGTCACGGAGCGTGGACAAGTCACACCACAGCTTAGCATCGCCATGACAACAGGCAGCCCCTCTCTCCTCCCTTGCCCACACCCCGAGACCTGTCCTCATATCAATTCCAGCTGGGTGCTGCATTTAGAGCTGTGATTCTTCAGCCTTGGGGGGAGTTCGTGAAGAGGAGGAGAAAGACACTCTTTACTTCCTGAAAAAGAGACCCCGATTTAATGAAGGGCAGATTCTACCTAACTCAGCTTCCCACCAATTAAAAACCCAAACAATCAGAGCAAAAAATGCTATTCTGATGTCACCTTAAACTCTTGGCAAAAAGCTGCTTTGTATTTGTTGTGGTAAAATTAATTCCCACTGCTGCTGCAGACATACGTCTTATGTGTGTAAATATTTAGCCCTTTTACAAAATATTTATATGGGGGTCTCAGCTCTATGCTCTTTTTGTTGTCGGTTTGATCACTAAAGACTATTCCTATTTAAGCCTTATTTCACACAACTGCAATCTGGGTCCTTCTGCGGGCAATTATTTCAGCCTGATAGCGTTGTTTTCTCTTGCGTGTGTCTGTGTTTCTTTGCAATGTAGAAACATTACTTTTTCTTATCAGCAGGCTGAGGCGTATTATCACAGTTAAAGAGCTTATGCAATGTAATTTGATGTAATTTAAAAGCCTTGATGATAAATCCACTTCTATGTTCCCTTCATTAACTTGCAGTTCCAGCTGTTTGGACCATTTCCCAATTTGTGTTGGGAAAGACGTCTTAGAGAGAGGACCCTTAATAATGATGTTTACCTTTCTGGCTTAATCTCAACCTAAGGAAATCATTCATTGAAAGTGATTTTTGATTATGACCTGCAATCTCTCAAGTATATATATCCATTTCTCCAAAGGGAACCTTTATATGTGGAAGTGTGTCATCACTGCTTTTGTGCTCCTTTTGAGGACCTATAATAAAATATATTTCTTAGCATTACTCTGAAGTGTTGGTCCTCCATCTAGCCTACAGTGGAGATCTCCCTCTGCAGGATGGGGCTCTTTATGGTCTTTTATTTCTTACTATTTGATGTGCTCTCATGACAAGTGGGGGGCCAACAGAGTACCAGCAGGATTTCATAATAATTCCCTCATAATGTCCATTTGTGAAAATAATTCATTCCTGTTATCTTGTCTGACTATATCAGGGGAGCCTTTGTTGTTTCCTCCTCATTGTATGGTTGTCTTTCATGGAGACACCACCATGCAGAGTGAAGGTTGGATGCTGCAGCTGAAACAAGTGTCACTTTGAATGTGCACTGCAGACGAAATGTGGTGGATGCTTTCACATACTTACTGTCCATAATGTTTTTCGGCGCACGAGCACACATTTGAATGCAAGTGCAAATAAGCATAATTTCCCGCTTAAACATCACAGGAGTTGTGAAGGGAAAAGATGTGAGAAAGTGAAGAACAAAGGGCGAATGCTCCTCAAGTTCTAAAGTTGTGCATTAATAAACAGGGTTCGCTCCACTGCCTCTGGCACTTCTGTTCCGTTGGCAAGCCTGTCAGCTCACTCATTTTCAGTAAAACCAGTCAGCCGTCTAATGCCTTCCCACCATCAGTTAGCCGCTATTAGCCCATAGATGAATATCATTCCCTCTGTTCCAAGGAAGCAGCCAAGTGATGCAGCCTCTGTGAGCGCTGACACAATGATGAATAGCTAAAGGCAGCCCTCACACAGAAAGGAACTGTTTTCCTTCAGGACATTGCACAGCCAGGAGAAAAGGACCGTTTTAAACACTAGCAGCACTGGAACTGACAAAAGCTTTTCCCTATGGTCCTGCTGCCATTATTACAAACACTACATTATGTAGATGGGCGAGTGGATTTCATGTTTGCATGTCATTATGTTGGTGCAATGCTATGTACAGTAAACTACACTAGGACTGATGTATGTCAATGTTATGCAGTGTTATTCATATTTATCTGTCAATTTCTGATTAACTTGGCTTTTTTTGTGTCACGTTTACAAGAATAAGTAATGACATATGACCAACATTGACACTCAGTAACGCCTTTGTGTCACCACATGTGCAAACGTTTTTCCATCTCCATCCATGTCTCTTCCAGCTGGAGCATGAACGCATGTGGGACGGGCAGCGCTTCACCCAGGCACAGATGAGAGTGGTGACCCAGCAGGGGCAGCGGGACCAGGAGGAGCTGCTGGCCAAAGCTCTGGTCACCCTGCAGGAAGCCAGGAATGCCCACCAGGAGGAGCTGGAGCTCCACAGAGACCGCCAACACCAGCAGGACATTTGCTTGCAGCTCAGAAACAAGGTTAGTGGCTGGTATCCTTTCAGGTCACACGGTATCACACATTTAAAGGAACATTTACAGCTTTGTGAGATGGACAGCTCTTTGCCTGCAACTCACATTTAATCCTACCAGGAAGTAACTTTAATATGATACTTATTCTTTAGGCAGTCTCCTCTCTCTCTAGTCCACTTTTCAACCGTTCTTATTTATAAGACAAACTCACTCAGACACATTTCAGCAGAGCGTATTGATCTGCTTTCCGTGATCGTTAACGTGATGTAATTTTCTCTAAAGTAGACGTGATAATAGATTTGAAATACGCTGTGAGGGACCAGACAGGCTGCAGTGTCTGTCTGCCTGCTTGTGTGCAGTGTATCCGCTCACGAGGCTGCATAATACACCAGGCTGCCTGACAGCATCTCCAGGTTTAACTGCCACTTGGGATGGGCCGTTAATGCAAAACAAGCTAATAAGGACGGTCTTGCAAACATGATGTCGCCGTCTCGGAGGAGTGCTTGTTCACATCCATACAGCAACGAAGTTACACATGTAAACAAATCCATGTATTATTAAATCAATCGGGCAGGAATTGAATTAGCTTTTCCGTGGCAGTTACTGAAGATGGAGCTCATGTTTTGTGGCTGATCAGATAACAAGACACTCAGCTGTTCTGTCTCGTTTTGTCAATATTAGTATATATGCCACATCAGGGAATTCCCTGTAGGAACCACAGGGAGATCTGGTGGAGTTCAGATGTTCGTCCCTCCAGTGTCTCGATTAATAATCTCCATTTTTGGTGTTTTCCACCAAAGGTGTTTCCATATATGCGTTTCAAATCTGTGCCTCACTTCATTTTTCAAGCGTCAGCACAAACTAATTGCTGCAAAAACTAGGAGGGCGGATATAAAATTCAAGCTTTTTTTTTAAGGATAATATATGTGTATTCTCGCCCAGTACCATGGGGGACTCTCAGATGTATTCACCACAGTGGAAAGCTACTTCAAGTGCCTCTTGTTGCATGTTTGCTTTACCACACGACAAACATCAATCCCAAGAGAGTCTCTTGACATCAGGTTGACAGCATGTGGATTGTAATTTTTCTACTTTTGTTATGCAGCCGATCATCGTTTACTGCTGCGACATATCCAAGGACAATGATCACGTTTTTGCATTCAGTATTGCTACAAAGGAGCTTCTTCACATGAAGCTGTGATGATGTGTTCATGGAAATAGGACATCCCAGGTGTTCAAAATGATAAAATCCCTCTTTTCATCTTTCAATATAGGAATATGTGTCTGCAAGCTCTTTCTTAATGTGTTTTGAAGACAACAGTAATTTCGGTAAACCCGAACATAAACGCGATGAGTTTTTGTTTGAATGTCTCTGTGAGGCAATAAGAGAAATAACACGCTACAGGCGTTTTCATCCTCATGGCTTTTACACACTCACATTCATTGTCGGTGGAGGCCATGTGCACATATTTGAGGCTGTGCAGAAGCAGATGGATGCCTGCTTGCATCCCATCTTAATTTTCTCATCCTCTATCATCTCGGCACAGCAACACGGCGTCGGGACAAGATGGATTCTCCTCCTGTTGCATCTGCTCTTTTTAACGATTTGTTCTCTGCAGCTGCTCCCTCTGACACAGAAGAACTCTCCCGACTCGGCGGCGAGTCTTTCACCTCTCGGGAGATCAACACAATATGCTCCTCTCACTTCTATTTATTGCATGTATAGAACAATCAGATTTAGTTGTAAGGCATCGGAAGAACATACATGTTTATATTTCATGGTGGCTTCTTGATCTGTGTACAAAGCCGAGAGATAGTGCTTCATTAAAGTGGGATTCAGTTGAACTCATCAAGCGAAGCCCCTCTGGTGACAGCATTTCCCACCGTTTAATAGTTTAAGCTGTTTTTGTTACAAATAAAGAGGATAAACGGCTGTGATGCACTTGTAGGCTTAAGTAGAGTCAGTGACAGTTTTCTTCTGAGACATGTAGTGGGAAGACATTCAGTATAATTGATATCAGAGTTCACTTGCTGTCTTGGAGAGGACTCCGCTGACATATCACAACGGTGTCTCCTTTACCTCAAACTGGCAACACAAAGATGACTATTTGCATCTATATGTCTGCTCTGGAATGATGCACTTTGAGTGGTCATATGGTTATTTTGTTTCAGAACAGGTAAAGGTAAAATGAAACGGAGGATTAAGATTAACTACTTAACATTTAATCCATGAAATGTGGCTTATTTCATTGCAACTTATCACTGAACAACAGATTCATTTCGGCAAATTATCAGCTGTTTGTTTTGCAGTATTCTGGCGGCTGTAATTAGGCTGCTATTGTTCTTGGTGTCATTGTTCCTTCCAGCCTTTCATTCTGTCCTTGCTTTCATTTCGCCTCCCACTTATATCTCACTCCCAGGCATCTTTGATGAGTGATTGTGTTTTCCAAATGAGTAAATAAAGCCTGCAGGGGATGGCAGATTGTTGCTCAAATTGGGAGGAGCCAACAGTATAAGCAACACAACGGGGTAAAAAAAAAGGAATGATTTTCATTGAATGAGCATCTTTCTTTCATTGTAAGATCCTTTGCGATGTAAACAGCATTATTACTGCTTCATTTATACCCAGATGATCTGTGCGCCCTTCCTGCTGTAATCAGTTTAGACTCCAGGCAATGTGTGTAAGCATGTTCCCTGTCTCTCAGTGTCAGTGATTAGCCTGCTCTCGCCTCAGGAGTTGAGACAGTACACGGGCCATGCACAGCGTTTCAGCTGACAACTCCTGGAGGAGTTGATTGCTCATACGTGTTTAATTTTTCCTCTGCAAAGAGACGGGCCTTTCATTTCTCTTCACCATTTAATAGATACCAGCCCTTGTCCCTTGAATGATTCTGAACATCTCATGTGGCATCAACTTCGCTCCAGGACGGTGCTTCTACACATGGAGGAGAGTTGCAGTCGAATCAATACACTCATTTGCTCTAGTGTGCAGCCATGTTTTAGAGGCATGATACAAATTCAACATTTGTATTATCGCCCGAGTTCCTCCCTTACTGTATTCCGCTCGTCCATTTTTACATCTAAGGTCTGTCAATAAGAGAGCCGCGGTTGACTGCTGCAACGCCCACTGACAGGAGACATCACTGTACAATTATATTTACAAAGGCTTTGAGCAGGCTGCAGCATGCAGATAAATAGGCCATTATTCTTTTGTTATTCTGACATCTCTGCAGTCTTTTATGCTGCCATAAAAAAGGATGATGTCCCCTTCCCTTTTGAATTTGCGGAAAATGAGATTCCTGTGACAAATTATTGTAAGACTGTACATAACCATTTTATTTTCTTTGTGCTCCCTAAAATGCCCTTTCATCTCTGCCTGAACTTGAAACCCATGCAGGATGCCCTCGGTGCTCACACGGATTCAAACCATGAAGATACAGTTCCGATTATTTAGTGATCTTACACGCTTCTCAAACCCACTCGCTCAGGTTGTTTACACATTCCAGCTCTCAAAGATCCCGGCATCAAACTTTACCATTTCCTTATCTGGGCCAGAACAGAGCTTGATAGATGCTGCAATTATGTCTTCTTGTTATTCTGCCTACCTTTTTTAAAAAGAGGAAAAAAAAAAAGTTCTTTCATTTGATTGCAGCCATTGTCTTCTGCTGACATAGCACAAATCTATAACTGATTACTACCACATGTCTGGGCACGTTGCTTTGAGCTTGAAACACATCTTTAACAATTTTCCCCTGTATTTGATAGTAGACAGTAGATATCTTAGGGAACATTGCTATTAAATGTTCTCAATCGGAACAAGCTGGCCCTTCATACTTCACACAAAACCAACATATGAGACAATATAACACACACAACTAGTGAAAACAGACAAACATTGCACAAATGTCTGGCCACGTTAAGGACATATTATACCCAGATTTAAGAAAATAGGGTTTAAGGGTCTTCTTGAGAGAACATTTGGATTTCTATGCAAGAAGCATGTTGCCTTCCCGACATCAACACTGTCGAAAGGAAGCGGCTCCTCTCCTCTCTTAAACACACAGCTGCTGCCTTTTTTTTCCCAGACAGACATCAAGTATGATTGACTTGATGGTACTGCTGGTGCTAATGTGTGTGAGACAATTTTAATTTGCAGTTCATTCCTACAGGGATTCCTAAGCTCTCCCTTGATAGATGTGTGAATCTGTCTGCCCGGTCGGCATGCAGCTATTTAATACCCGGCACGCCGCAGAGAGGCTGCTGCATAACGAACCTGTCACTCACTCACTTCCCATGTCGGACTCTGTGTATGTGTGTGTGTGTGTGTGTGTGTGTGCATGTGCCAAAAGTTTAGGCAGTCTGTTTCCACTGTGCTGCTGCCTGAGTGAACTGTTCTTTGCAAACATCTGAACACACGATAGTTTGAGAACAGCGATATTTGCCTATAAATACACAGTATCTCCATGTTTGAGGGGGGTTGCTATGTTCTCTGATACATCTACATTTTAATTCACCAGTATACGGAAACTTTTAGAACAGTACTTTCCTCACTAGAATACGTTCTCAAACACAAGGGTTTCTTCATCATTTGCTACTTGACAGGTTCTGATTAACTAAAAATGTCGAAGACACATGGCTTTGACACCTCCTCTAAAGTTCACATCACATCTTGTCATTGGTCACAGCTGGTTGTCGCCCCGTGTGATTCTTCCCAGACAGCTGATGATGGATAATAACCTGCTTTTTGTTGCACTCTGGTGTGTATTTGCGTATATGTGTTTGTAGCTGCAGCAGTGGCGGACCCAGCAGGAGGAGGTGGCAAACCTGGAGGCAGCAATAACCGCCAGACGCCAGGAGGAAGAGGAGGAGAGGTTAAAGAGGGAGCAGGAGAAAGAGGCAACCGTCAGGTCACAGCAGAAAGAAAAAGTAAACAGGTCTCCATCACACGTCATGTGCCAAGGCCGTCCAGCAGCACTCGCTTAATGTCAATTCAAATAAGCAGATGCTTACTCATGTGTAGAAGTCGAATTCCGAGGATTATATGATAGATGAGCTACACACAGAACATATGTTATGTACGATTAATGTACATTTTCTTTAGTGCATGTGTGCACACTATGAAAATCAATTTTCAAAATAAGACGGCATACATTAGAAACGCACATTGAACAGGTAACAACATGTAGTCTTTCTAGGCTTAATAGATCCACAGTTAATATCTTTTATTCTGTTTTCACAAGATTTCCTCCAAACACTATAAAGTATTTGTGTCTTCTTAAAAATGTTATTTTCCATTGATGAATCAGCCCTGTTGTCATGCACTGTGGCCACTTCAGATACACAGAGCCACCTCAAAAAGGAGATAACTTCAGCAGGAAGATAAATGCTTACTTAATGGAAGAACTCCACAGATTTAGACCATGTCAAGGAATTCATCCATGAACACGGTTCCTAAAAAAATCCACTGATTTTGATGGTGCATCAGGAAAATTGCCTGAGGAGTTAAAAGAATTATAAAAACAAATTATAAACGGCATGTCTCCTTATGTTGAAACATTTGCTGCCAGTATGAATGATTTCTGATGGGAAATATTTTTTGGCTACATCATCGTAACGATTTATTTGTGGGCACACGTCGAGGATCAAATTTAAATTACAGTGTCATATTTATTTGGGTATTTTGATTATTCAATTTGGTTATTGCTCTCACAGGCATAATAATACAAGAATGTGTGTATGTGTGTGTGTGTGTGTGTGTCTGACTGTTTAATTAACTCGCTCCTCGGGGGTCTGCTTGCAGAGCATTTGGGAAACCTGAGACACCCTGATTAATGACAGCATTTAGGCAGCATTGGATTCCATATAATTTAGCACAACAGTCCGTCAGACATTGAAATATCATCTCATTTTCTCTATTTACACTTATCTGATTCCAGCTTTGTCAAAATCAATAGGACACGGCAATCCTCCGAGTTCTGTTGGAGCCAGATTAGGGGAAGTGTAGCCACGCTTCTTCAGGCTGTTGTGAACTTTTTGTCGTTATTCTTTGTAAAAAAAAGTGTTTTTTCTGTCAACAGATCCGCCAGTTTTATTCAAAGTGTCAGAAAAGGAGGGAGGCGATTGAGCGCAGGGATCAGGAGAGGCTCGCAGCTCTGAGGGGTGCCATCGAAGAACAGGCAAGGCGAGATAAAGAGAGGTAAGAGTTGCACCATGGGACCTGGAGTTTTCATAGCTTAAAGGTGATATAGGTAAGATTTGTTTAACTGTCAGATTCATATTCAACACTCTAAACAAATCAGGTCAACATATTACCACGGGGGTGTACAGAAGGAAATGCTAACTTAGCAAACATTAATACTGAGACAGGATTAGGGTTAACAAAGACATCTGGAAGGCCTCGGAGAAGAGACACTGCTCCTTGAGGTACAAAGTGGTACTCCAAATGGGACAGACTAGCATTAGCTGGTTAGTAAATTTACGTATAGCACCTTTAATGCACAAAGGTTACTAAAGGAGAACCAAGATATTTTACGCATTAAAAACTAAATATGTTTTTCTATTCATATTCACTCTTTTCTCTTAAGGGAGTGGTTAGTACGTAGCCTGTGAAAAGCGATAAGACATAGAATAACCAGGATGATGTCACAGTGACGTCATTTGAGAGCATCACTTATTGATTTCACATGTACTTTCTCTTGTTTTCCCTGCCCTCACAATGAAACAGCCCCCAGTTGATCTTCAAATTGCTCTGCCCCTGTTCAAGCTGTATGCTTGCACTCAGATATATTGTTGCTTGCAAAGGTTTCCTGCTGTTCAGCTTCAACCTTTCTCCTCGCACTTAGGCTGTAGCTCTGTGCTCGGGGAACTCGGGGAACTCTTCCTCTCAGATTTCTCCACTCGCTCTAGGATCTTGTATATCAACACATAGTGCCAGGTGTTGTGTTGACCAATGAAAGTGTCCTTGCGTCTGTGCATTGGGTGTTAACATTACATTATAGTGTCCCAGAAGGGCAGTTACTCTTTAACTGGGTTTTCATACTCCAGTCTTCTTATTCCAAAACATTTTTTTTGCTGACTTTCAGTAATGAAGTTACAGTTCAGGCTGTAACACTGCACCTTTACGTCACTGTTGTGGTCATAGATGCAACAGACCCTGTCCTCTATGGTTGGTGTGCTACATGTAAGGCAGCATTAACTGTTGTGCAGGAGACATATGAGGCAGAATGATGTTGCCTCTACCTGCTGATTATGAAACAGCTGCAGCCGTTGGCAGGGATACTGAAGTAAACTTTAATTTAATTCTTCAACCACTAAAAGCCAATTGAAATACGTGTTCATTGTTCTGCATTTTCCATAATAGATGTGGTATTTTAAAGTGATTCAAGTTGGCAGATGTGGTGCATGCTGTTTTGCATGCTAAATTGAAATGGAATGGAAGCCAAAACTGTCTGGCACAGATCAGCACTGTGCTGGTCGGGCTTTAGCCTGCACCCTCACCCCTCTCTGGACCACAGAGGGAGAAAGGCAATGAAGCACCGCTTTTCAGCCTGATGTTAAATTACTCTTGAAAAACAGAGGATTTCTCTCTTTGAAATGGCTCCGGTGTGGCATGATTTGCTGAGCAATTCTCTGCAGACACTCACAGAGGGCTGATATTAATAGCAGATAATGGTGTTGACTTTAGCTGTGACAGTGAACTGTGGCAGGAATGAAAACAGGAATCATGAGGGCTGAGGAGATAAAAACAGATGATGGTAGTGGGAGCCGCACGCTGGCGAGTCCATAATACCCTCCGCAGCCTGGAGGTCCGCTATGTCAGGAGAGATTGGTGGTATAGATGGCGACGGTGGCAGATGGAGTGAAGGGGGCTGCTCAGGTCGGATGTCTTCACCCTCTGTGCTTCCCCTAGGGTGCGGTTTCGGGCAGACGTGTTGCAGCAGCGCATGGAGGAGAGGGAGGCGCGTGATGCTGAGCGTCAGAGAGAGGAAGAGGAGAGACACAACCGTCTGGAGGCTCTCAGAAACCAGGTGGATCATTATCTCCTCTTAACCCTTTCAACCCCGATGATTTGCTCTGTGAGTCGACATGACCCACAAGGGAAGACTTGAACTCAACCTTATCTGAGCTGAGGCATCACTGCCACCTTTTGGCAGTGAGCAGGAAGACAATTTTATATCAAGCCCATATTAAATGTATTTTTTCTTATTATTTAACTTAGGTTGGAGTGGTGGCAGAGGCAGACCCAGAGAGGATGATGGGAGACACTCAGGCATGGAGGGTTCGCCACTTGAATGTAAAGGAGTTTGAGCTCCAAAAGCCCCTCTACAGTCTAAACACATACACAGACACGCAGGTGAGGGATCAAAACATTTACGACGCAGTCACCTTTACCTCGGTGGCTATTACAAACCCTCTGCAGCAGTATGTTTGCCCCAAACTCCTTATCTATGTCCAGGATATTTTCAACCTCCATGGCCTCTTTTACAATATCCCCTAATTAAATTCAGCTATTTTTCTGTTGTTTCGTCTTTTATCTGAGATTGGACAATGACCCTTGCAGGCGAAGACATGATGCAAGTTGTTTGCCTGGTCAAACAGGTTCTGCCCTTATTTCAGAGATGGTTATAAGCAGCCTTGATCCCAAGGCCGCCCAGTCAATCAGTCTGTGCGTGATTGTGTTGTTTTGTCAACGCTGTATAGAACCGATCAGTACTTGGTAATGTATAACAAAGGCAGTGAGTAATGATTCTCAGACCGTGTACATCCTCTTCTCAAATACCACATAGTGAGGGATTAGTGACTCATTTTGTTTGTTCAGGTATTCAATGTGCAGTTAACCATTAAACCAAACAGCAGTTGTGCACGACTGCAAATGCATTTTTTCTCACTGTGAATTCTTTTACCTCACAGATTGTTTCTGATCCAAGATTTCGGGTTGAGCAGGCTCTGCGGGAGGCCGGTCTGCACCACAGCCAGTACGCCAAAGACATTCTGTGTGTTATCAAGCCGTGCAAACAACCTCGACGAGACACTAAGTCCATACTCAAGTTTTGAATAAGGTGTTCAGGATAACATCGTGGCTGTGGCATTGAGACTTATATATCATTTTAAAGAGCTTGACAGTTAGTCAAGACACATTGACGACCAAGTGACACAGTTCATTCACTATTATAAATCTTTATTTGAAGTTTTACACATGCACCTCACGAGTAATACAGTATCACAACACATCTTTGGATGATGACAAACACCCAGTAGCACCAGAAAATGACTCTTGGCACATTTATCAATATTTATTGACTAAATATGTTGCTTTCAGGACGTGATTTGCATTAACACGATTTTCTGGCAGCCGCTTACGAATGTAATTTATGTCTCCATTGATTGAATAAAACATTAATCATTGAGAAAACATTGCGTGAAGTTTCCTTCCATCTTTATGTATCATAGGAGATCACTAATGATGTTGCAGGCTTTGATTTTAATGAAAATATAATAAATTGTTGTCTCGCCCTCGGTGACAGACCAGAGGCAGAAAAACTAACAAAACAAAACACATTATTACGAACATCATTATTAAAAGAAAGTATCAAACTATTAAATATTTATAAATTAGGGTTTATACACATTCTTGCCAAAACATTTACAGAACTTTTCGGAACATTTTACATGAAAAATAACATTTACCACAGTGTTTTTTTTTTTTCTTAAATGAATGAGTAAATTCAGATTAACCAATACTGGGTATTCTAAGATGCTCTGAACTGAAGCACATATTCTCTAATATGCAGGTGTTTATTCCGAATGATTTTTCAGGGGTTTTTCTTTGACCATATGAACCCTGTGAAATACATACAAATATGTAAAATAATCAAAGAAATCATAAAAAACTTAAATAAGGGTCTTATGCAAAATATCAACATGTTAAGTACAGTATATACACAAATCCACACATCTGTCCAAGTTATATACACTGGTTTTGAAGGGGCTGGGGGTTTTTTAGACGATGTGTCCCAGGCGTTTCTTGATGAAATGGGACACCAGGACCTGAGGTCTCTGCTGGTACTCCACCAGGACATCATGGGGAGAGGTGATCTGGTCTCCATCAAAGCGGTTCAGCAATGTAACACAGATCACCGCCGCTGGAGGGAAGAGGACATGTGAGTCAGTGTGTTGGTCATCACTGTATGACAGTCAGGTGAGTCAGTACCACTGAGGCACAGTTTGATCTACTGCAGTAACCTTGACAAATGTTTACTTTTTCAGCTGTTGCGATGTACAGAATATTCATTGTGTAACAGACAAAATACCTTTGACGCCACAAACACGGCACATAGCAGCAAACACGGTGGACTCCATTTCAATATTTCTCACTCCAGCTTCATAAGCTTTCCTCAGGTACTCCAGTTTATCCTCATGAGAGAAGGAGCAGAGAGCCCCGTCAAGTCGACCTTGACCTTAAGAGACACAGCACAGGATTTCTTTCACTACCTGAACCCTTGAGGTTATTATATTCACTGTGAATGAATCACACACAATCATAGATAACCCGAGAATGAGACGCTGACTGTACCTTCATAGAAATCGTGGGTGCACATGGTGTTTCCAATCACTGTTGGAAGATTCGGGAGCTCGGAGGAGCACTGCAGAAGCTCATTCGCCACCCCCTCATCCAGCTCAGTGCTGCGGGTGATAACTTTACCCAGAACCACCTGCTCATATCGGGGCCGGAAGGAGTAGTCCACTGCTTTATCCGTGACCACCACCGTCCCTGGAGCCAGACCTGGAGACCATGGCAGGAAGAAAGTTAAAACTGTTTAGTCTTGCCGTGATAGAAAGGATAGAGGAGTCCATGACGTTCCAAACATAGAAAACTGTAATTACCAACACCGCCTGATGTTCCGAGGCGAAACAGGACCACATCCCGGCATTGGGCATGGTGCAGCAATTTGATGAGCTCATGCAGCATGATGGAGATGGAGGGGACGCCCATGCCATGCTGAGAAGGAAGCAAGATCAGATTGATTAAAAACAAATCAATGGACTGATCCTTGCATGAGTCATGAGCAACCAAGCATTTTGTGTTGTGTAGATCATGTTTCTAGAATACTTACACTTATAGAAAGCACTGGTCCCACTTTATACATGCAGTAGCGATCAGTTCCCTCACATATATCTTTGAGTTCCTCTGGGTTTCCACTCAGTTTCAGCTCCTGGTGGATGAACTGGGCAAAGGCCTTCATTCGATTTGTGCTGCCACCAACACAAACAAACTATGGGAAGTAGAGAGAGGAGGATTAGATTCCCGAGTCATAAACACTCGTCTGGTGCCTTTAATCTGGCTTCGTTTCACAAACCTTAATATCGCCAAACATTTCGGGGAGATTGTGAGACTTGGTGCCCAAGCTGAAGTGGTAGAGGATGTCCTCCTCCATGGTATCCAGGTAGGGATTTTTCACTTGGACTTGTTCTCTAAGAGCAATTTAGTGCAGCATATTAATAGACAGCTCAAGTGAACCCTAAAGATTTCTGCATTGACTTTCTAACACAATGATATAAGGCATGTTATTTAAAGTTGAGGTTTGAAAACACTTACTTGATATACTCATTGTGATCATTCCCCATACAGTTCAGTAGAATTGGTGCCATGTCTGCGGGCGGCGATGCTTTAAATCAAGTTTTAAAATCTCTTCAAAAGCTGCTCTTCTGTAAAACCTCAAAATATTGCGGCTGCTTTCCGAATAAGGGTTATGTCTCACTGCAGAGCTGATATAGTGGTGACCTCTGACCTCACTCGTGATTGGTTCCGGAGAGAGGAGTTGCAGCCGACCACGCTCCGACAAAAACATCAACCGCCTCAAATAAACAGAGGAAGATCAATGGAACAGAACATGATTGGCCGAGTCAGACAAGCTTCAAAAGAACTTCAGCTGCCATCAAAAGACGCTATGTGACGTTAGACTGCTGCTATGTGTTGACCTTGCGGAGCCATGAGCCGTAGCGTGTGTTGTAGTCACAATAAGCAACCTGAAGTCACAGAGTAACTGAGGTGTTGTGACATTCAGCTCTTCCATAGAACACAGAGATAACCTGAAACATTGGAATGTAAACATAGAGGACAAACTAAAGTCGACACAGAGTCAAATCACTCATATTTTAATCTGTTCAGCAAATAACTGTTTGGTATAAAAGTAGCATATTATGAGACATTTTTAATCACTTTCTTTATCCTACTTTTCTTCCAAGCGCCTGCCTGTTACAGAGTTATAGACGCAGAACAGCGTTGACACATCAGTGAACTGGCGCAGTCTTAACAACCAACTAACTAACTAACTTGAATTCAATGAAGCAGCCTCACACTTTGCGTACTACTGTACATCCGAGAAAACAAAAACAAACGACACTTTATAAAATGTCTGCTG
>CAAKHC010000401.1:42350-54124 GCA_901007825.1 Macroramphosus scolopax
AATGTCTGCTGTGGTCCAGATTGACTGGGTAAAGATATCTCCTGTTGGTGGTGGTGTATCCTCGTCCCTCCGGTGGCAGTCTTCTGATCTGCTGACAAACACATGTACAGTATAAGAACACACACATTCACGTAATAACAGTTACAAAACTTATTAAAAGTGCATGTCAGGATAACCATCTGTACTTGACATTGTCAATACGCATCGCCACTTGCGGACGACTGAACCTTGACACTCGTCATCGTTATTTACTTTTGTTTATTGAGTCACATAAAATCAATACGCCGCATTGGCCTCGTCTGCTTTTCTTATACAAGAGGTTTGACTTTGATTGCATAATGGAAAAGCAATCAAAGAGATGGAAGACTGTGTCTCAGACTGCAGTGGGAAACACTCTGCCACTTACCTGACACTCAAGTGTTGGCCCTTGGTTTGCTGTCTTCTACATAGCCGAAGCTCAACAGCTTGGACATGTCAACAGGAGCCGGTTTCTTGTCAATTATTCTGTGAACACAAAGTCACCAGTGTAAAAGGAACACGTTTTTTGGGCACTGCAAACATCAAACCAGATGCTGCTTTTGTCTTTGCAAATGAGATGTAATGTGTTTGTCATCACCACACATGTTTCAGATTAACCAGAAAGGTTCGAGGAGACACAGACAAACCTTAGTGGTGGTTCCTAAAACTAAAAATGGTGAAGCATTGAGCAACTACTCTCCCTATATTTTGGATCGGAATTGTACAATAACAGACTAAAAACAGTGCCACTATAAATCTAAACTCAAGACAAATGTGCTTTTATTTGATGATTACTTACATAAAAGTCCTCCAAAGTTTTTTTTTGCTAACATGAAAAACAGTAATTTGTCGCCTACTATTTGGATTTCGATTGCACTAAAACACTAAATGTATTTGGTACACGGTCGTGGGGTACAAGCCATTATTAAAAGGGCAACGTCGGGCAAAAAACATGGTCATTAATGAAGACATCCTCGTAGAGGGTCGTCTGTTAGATATGTGCTCATAACTTGAGATACCGTTGAGGAATCCTGATTCAACTTACTGGAGACACACTGCACGACGTATTGAATGAACATGTCAATGCTAAACAGAATTGAAAGAGATGAAGTGTTCCTTTGTGTAGCGCCGATAGGATTTTGAAGCCACAAATTTCCTCTTGCGGCTTTATTGTTTTCGCTACTTACATTTTAGGATAGCTTTTGCAATGTATCCTTTGCGTACAGTATCATAACATCTTTATCGTAAACACATGTGCTCTATGACCATATTCTTTCTGCTCGTCGCTCTCTGGTACGTTACATAAGGTTATTTGATTCTCTATTTAACAAGTCAATGACATTTTCCAAACGATACAGGGGAGGCTCAGCAGACAACAGCTGTTAGCCAATGCAAACACTCAGGTAGAACGTCCAGCTGTGTCTGGAGGTCGTTGCTCTGCCAGCTGTTTCGTTTCAGCATGCCCATGAGCATTTCCTGCTAAGTCATCACAACATGCAAACGTATTTGTCTAGAGTTTGTTCAAGCCAAGAAACAAATGAATCGTTCACGCCACGTGTTGTAACACTGAATGCAAATCCATCAATTTGGCGAAAAGCATGTTAGACTGATTTGTTTCGGCGTGAACACATTACATGAATACATTTTTAAAATGTTTGTATTCGTCTGTAACTAATTTGCACGTAAAACAATAATTATACTTTAGGTATTTTAGGTTATGTGTGTTTTTTCTCACTGCTTTGTAGTAATGACTGTAATAACCGTGCATTACTTACATTCAGCTACTACTATATATTAAAATGAATGATATGGGCTGATATAAGATAATTTGGGGATGAACACATTTCATTTTTTATTCTCTTTTACTGAGAATTTTAAAAAGGTGTCATTCACCGGCCACCTTCACTGACTTTTATCAAATACAACAGCACCATCTTGTGACCACAGGAACTTACATCTTCTTGAATTTACCAGCCTGGCTAGACGGATTGGATGACTGCAACTTCCCCTGGTTGTTCTGCAGAACAATAAACAAGACTGTTTGTCGGTATCCATTCTTAAACAGTAAAACATCTTATCAAGTAACAACTGAACGAGGTGTGTAACACCACAGCACAAGCCTAGAATTAATGGATACTGTGGTGGTTCATGTGGCAATTCTGTTTACCTCCTCTTCGCCATTGCTGTCAATACCCCTCTCCCATGTTGACATGTTGTCTGTCCCAAAAGGAGGTTCTGGCCGTTGAAAAGCTCCAGTGTTGTCCTTCTCCCCACTGCTATTTAGACTGATGAAGAACACAATACAGGGACATCAAATGTGAACCTAGCGAAACATAAAATAACAAATTAGCGTATTATTAATGTTTACATTTTCTTTTTATTCCTTGAAAATTTTGAGACATTAGTAAAAGTCGCAATGTCAGCAGATAGAAACAATGTTGTTAGTGTAATAGGGAAGTAGCAATTGGCAATGCGCTTAAAGTAGCAGTACTAGCAGTGCCAGACCCCCCCGGCCTGTTCGACGGTCACCTCTGGCCCATGTACTTGAAAAAACAAGAACATAATCAAACACAAGAACAACTTCAAGAGCGACTTACAACCATATTAGCAGTAAGTCATAATATTTGCAGCATTAATGAGGAAAAGAATAGAAATGGATGTGTGTTTTATCCTAAACACTAGTGAGTGTATATAATAATATGATGAATGTTACCTTGGTTTGCTGTTGCTATCTGATTCAGTGCAGAACCAGTTTGGAGGTTGGTATGAATTAGGTTTAGACATGAATGCTTCCTCATGACTCAGAAGTCCTGTTGGAGATGAATAATAAAGACAAACACATGAAGACAAAAAGCATAATCCAGCTGGATGTGAAAGATATAACTCTCTTTCAATATGTGAACGTAATAGGGCTACAGATTTCTTCTGTGTGTTCACAGATCTTATTTCTCTCATATTTTGCCCACAAATGTGTTAACATCACCGTTAGTGAGCATTTCTTCTTTGCCAAATAATCCATCTCTTGCACAGGTGCAGAATATCAAGATGCTGATTTAAAAAATCATCACTAAACAGGTGTTCCTAATTATGGGGCCAATAAAAAAAAACAACGAAATCCTTTAGATTTGTCACATCACAATGACACACGTCACAGATCAACAGGGAGAGGGAAATGTGCATATCCCAAGTTGGCAAAGATGTTGTTTCAACAAATTGCTGCAGCTGTATATATAATTTTTTTCAACCATAACCCCTATAAATTGGTTTCAGCAGTGAAGCGCCATAATAAATCTACGGTACCTTAAGCTGGCAAAGGACGTGGCCTAGCACCGGTTCAGGGGGAGAACAGACGTCTGATACAGATACATCCCTGTCGTACAGCTGCCTCCTTCTTTACCAGACATGTCCCCTATTGAGCATCTGTGGGACGTTCAGGACCATCAGCCTGTTCCTGCCCGTAGAAATATCCCTGCACTCTATGCAGTTCTTGTGGTGGATTAAGACAACAAACCACCAGCCTCAATCAATAATCTCATTCATTCTACGTGAAATATGAACACTGATCCTCTCCGTCTCTCATGACTGTTGTTGGTATTTCTCTGCTGCTGGTATTCTGATATTGTTGCTTATGGTTGATTTCATGTACCTTCATTATTAAAAAATATAAATATAAATAAAATTTGTATGAATCTTAAGCGTTACTTTTATACTTTTGCTCAGATTATATAAGGCAGTTGGATGATTGTACCCTTGTGTCCTCCTTGTTTTGCAAGCTTGACATAGTCAGTATCACTCTCGAGGACTCCAGTCCTTCTCCCACGGGCCTTCTCCTCAGTAGCAGAGTCGACAGTTTGGGACAGTCCTGGGATCTGGGAGATCTGGCTATGTATTCCATGATAGCCTGTTCTCACCCCTGTGAGGTTAAAGCACACATAGACACAAGTACAAAAAGAAGCAGTTTTAAATCATTGCTTTAATTGAACTACACCCTACGTGTGGGGCAAAGTAGCAGCATCGTCCCACCGACTTCAGGCAGAACAGTCTCCGAATATACGGTAGCAAAACAACCTGTTAAGTGAGAGAACTTGGCTAACTAAACGGTTAGGTATGGTTATACTTGCCAGATTTTGTGGGTTGGAGATCGTCACTAGTAACAACTGTGGAATTTCTAGTAGAAATGGAAACAAAACCGAGCACACTGTCAACTTCCACAACGTTAGCTTGTACGAGCGAACATTGTCGTTTAGCATCTGCTAACTTGGCTGAACATTAACTAGCTTAGATAAATAGCTGCCGTTAACGTAAGTTTAGCTCCAACAGTAGCTTATGGGGCGCGTTAATTATGAGAACAAGTTAAACACGCAGCAAGCTCTTATTTAGCGTCTCTTACTTACTCTGAAAACATTTTGGCCGAAGAGGAGGAACCTGCCGTGTGTGAAGCGCCGACTCTGTTTGCAACTCGAGTCCTCGTTGCCATGGAAACGATCGTTGTTGCTGCTGTTCAGCTATCTTTATGTGCACAGTATGGCAGTGTAGCTACAGGTGTCCCTTGAAGTGTATCACGGGTCTTCTCAAAGATAACAGCTTAACTCTAAATACTCTGAAACCCTGGGACGTCACCAAAACCACGTAAGCGCATTTTCCCCTCAATGTTCTGTTTTTATTTACGCCATTAAACAGTTAAAAAATGATTGTGAACACTAATGGGCCGCAGGATAACACATTTCAACGCCTATGTTTCTACCTGAGAAAGAAGCAATTCCTATGAAATAAAACGTTTCTCATTTCAAAGTAATGACTCAAACGTTTTAGGAATAACTACATGTGACAGCTAATAAAAGTGTGCAAAGGATTTGCTGTCATTCTAAAATGTCTAAAAAATTCACAGCCATTCCACTTTTTCTTACACTAATGTCCAATGCTTCTGTACATTGTTCGGTGTTTTCACATTATTTGTTTTCACATGTTAGATTTAGTGATGATTCTGATAACAGTTGCAAATAAAGATTTGACAATCTCTTTACCTGTTTAGCAGCTAAGTTTATAGATGTCACTCAGGTAAATTACCATATTATCTATTGAACATGACTGTTATTAAATATGGCCAAATGAAACCGCAACATTCTCTGAATGATGCATAAAGCTAGCCAGAGTCTGTACAGGAAGTGTATCCTTATGCTGGTCTATCAGCATAAAAGCACAGTGTATATTATTTAGGTAATTGAGAAGATAAAATATGCTCCCAAAAGTGATGACAATATCCAATATAGAATAAGTACAGTTCCAAGGTTTTGAGATAATGTCAGACTGTTTGCAATACTGCTTATGGATATCTGACATTGGAATGTGTGGCGATTACCTTAATTCACTTTTTCTTTCATTCATTATACAAATCCGGAAGAAGAACAAGGACCTCTAGTTCAACCAAATCAAATACTTCCCAGTGAATGACCCAAAGAAAAAATTGGAGCTAGGACCTAATTATTCTCTATTGGGTAGTCTATTTCTATCCTATGCTACTTTATATTATATAGATATATTATAGACAAATTTTCATTCTACAATTATTTGACAGTGTATTATAGGCTCTATGTAGATTCAGTAATTATTGTTACCAACTGGGCAGAGACGGTAACTTTCAAAAGGCCCCAGATGTCAATGGGCCTTGATTTGAAAATTTGGAAATATGCACCGCTGAAGCAGTAAATGAAAAGAGCTTATACGTCAAAACTATTTTATTGTCTTATTTTGAAGGTTCTTGTCAAAATCTAGTTTCAATATCTCAATTATTTTACTTTTGTACTAACATGTTGCATATCCGGTTGGATTTCTCTTCAATCAAATTGCCAGAGAGCAAACCTGGGCTAAGGCAGTGCACTGGACATAAAGGGCCCAGCAGTTCATTTTTGTTCGAGGCTGTCAAGCAGGTTATTCCAGCTTGGTAAAACGTGCAAAATTAGCTCCACCTCACCAAGCTTCAACAGTAGAATGCTGCTTGAAAATGCAGGTGTCTGCTGAGTATGAAGGTGGCCATCCGGTATAATGGCCAACCAGAAAGTTTGCAGCTTGAAAATTTAATTAAAGTTACAATAATCAAAGAAAAATGTTGATTGCAGTTGGCTAGTTAAAGTTTCAAGAAGTATTTTACTGTTTCATCAGGTCTAGGTACACTTGGGTTTATTAATGTTAAAAAACCTGTTTCATTTCTACTTCAATTTCTTTGTCCGAAAAGCAGGTGCATCTCAAGACATTATTTCTTAACTTGAATCACCCTTCGCTTAGTTTTTTATTGTCAAAACAGTGAGTTTAATGTGAACATTTTCTTTTCTCAGGGTTAGGGCGCTGACACCGACTCAAATAAATTCTGTTATGAGTACTTAATGCTTTCACCTAAGTCGATCTATGACAAGGTCATTTTAATTTCACTGAAATACAGACATTCAGTTCTCTGTCCAACTCTGCTTGAGTGGTTTACAAATAAATGTTGCAAAATACATTATATTTCCATTAAAATATAACTGGAATCTTTTAGAAAGCTCAAAGACTGGGAAGGCTTGGGCTGTTTGAAAATCTCTCTTTCTCTATCACATTGCTTCTTTAACAGTGGGCACATACTAAGAATGAAGATAATTAAGCACCTGTAGTGTTTCAGTTACAACAGTATAATTTTAGGTAAGATTCTAACACCACTATATTTTTTATAATGTACTATAATTTTTTCGATTTCATTTTTTTTATTTTGAAAGGTCAAACCGGAAAAGCATGCGTTAAATGTTCTTGCGCGCGCTATCTTCGCAGTGAGTTGATAGCAACTTCCTCCTCCAGTCCTGCTGGCTCTGTTACTTCGTTGCGCCGCCGTCGGAGTGTGAGTTGTGAAGTCCGGACGGTGCTTATGTGTACAAAATCCTTCCGTCCTAAATATCCTTAAATATATTTAATTTTGTTCTCATTGCCTAACACAAAAAAATCGAGTGAACGCGACTCATTTTTCACCGAGCGAGCGGCGGATAATGTTGGCGACATGTAGTCTCTGCTCCTCAGACTTTGGAAAACAAATCGGGTATTGTCGGTGAAATCCCGGTGATGGCAGAATCGTTCGACCTGCGCCCGTTGACGACCCCTCACACGGCACGTTGAAAACACTCCGCAAGGTAAGTTTAACCGTGACATATCACACATTGTATTTCCATTAGACGTGTCGTTTTATTGTCCTCGTCTTTATTAGGGCCATATTCATGTCGTGCAGAAGTTTGCTGGGGTGGGTTGTGTAACGTCTCAGAAGAAATCTTAGCTTTTCTTCCTAAAATCTTGGCCTGTTAATTAAATGCAACCAGCCATATTTTTTAAGTATCTTCCCTCAGTTTTAAGATGTGTGAGGAAACCTGCATCTTTAGCAGAGGCGCCTTCACGTAGGTGAGCTCAATACGTTTGATGGACTGATGTGTTTTTGGGGAGTTGCTGATAAATGGTGATGCGCTTACAGGCCAGACGTCTCCAAATTTAAATCTCTGGTCTACACCCGCTGCGACTTTTCTCATGGTTGTAATTCCAGGATTCGCGATCGAATCAAGTCCCAAACATGGCAACAAGTTGTGACTTCAGGTTTATTGTCATGCTAACAGTCTTTGGGAGGGTCGTTCCTGCTGGATCGTGTGTGTCATCATCCCACGCTGAGCACTTTTAACATCACAATTGCAGTCCTGCAGTGAAGGAGGAGGGAGGGAGGGGGGGGGGGGGGGCACTGGTGGACAGGGTGTAGGGTGATCGTGGGTTTAAATTTGACCTAGTTGGCAACCTTTACATTTAGGCAATGCACTTCATATACCCAAACGAAGAGGTATTTGTTGGCTTGATTTGTGCTGCAGACTTTTACCCAGGAAGTGGAATGTAAAGCCAGCAGACCTGCTGATGAGAAGGTGCAAAGTTAATTAGAAAGGTGTTAAGGCTAGCTGAAACCATTTAAGAGATAATGGTGCTGATTAAAGGATGTGTGAACGGGGATGTCTAACGCCGACCTGTATCTCAGAATCAACTCGTGTCGGATCCCTGCTGACCCAGAATCCCCCCCCCCCCCCACACACACACACACACATGATCAGGTTTGTCCTCTCTGATAGTACAGACGTCTGAGGGAAACTTAATTGTGCTTTAGTTTTTGTTGCCGTGTTACTAAGCCGAGCAAAGCCATGACACATGTACAAACCATTCAGTCGACTATACTTTCATGTATATGCATGACAGTCTGACAGTGAGAGATATGCAGTAATTGTATGTGGTGTGGGAGACTGTCTAACCAACACTTAAAATGAATTGGAACACAAATGACCTACCTGGCGGGGTTCAGTGATTTGGACAGTCTCCTTCAAATATGTATGTATTGAAAGTTGTGGCAGGTTGGACAGTGGAAGTGACTCCAGCAGCTCCTGCTAGCTTTCCAGCAGCCCCCCTACATTTTCTTCAGGGCATCTTTCTGTTAAGATTCTCTCATTCCCATCCACACAACTCCAGCTGATGGCTGGTTGTAGAGTGTGGAGGTGGGGGTGGTGGGGTGTTGAGTTTGCCTACTTCCATTAGTAGAACTACAGATCGGCTGCAGTTTAACGGTAGCAGGGTTGATATGTTGAGGCGTGTTTTGCTTCATAATGGTAATTTGTGTTTGTTTGTGCAAGGGGTGGATTAGAACCTGACTAAACCCACATGGCCCAGAGCCACCGGAGTCTCCGAAACCACCCATCCTTCAAACAAACATGTCCAAATATCAGATCCGTCATGGAAGTGCAGCATGTGAAAACAACTAGATTAAAAGAACCAGTAGTATCACACCCAAGTCCCAAACAAAATATACATAAATCAGCAAAGCTGATCAGGTGGTGGTTAGAGTGGCTGATTAATGATTTGGGGAATAACAAACGCATCGTAGACCTGTCGCAGAGGGCTGGCGTCTTTGTGTTCCGCTGGCGTTCTCAGGGGCTTGCGTCATGGAGTCTGGCTGATAGTAGTCAGATAAAAGGACGTCCCAGTGTCTAGGCTGAGATATGGTTCAATTCCAGGGGATGTGTGGGATCCTGTTCTGTTCAGCCAGGCCTGATCTTTGTCAGTCACCCTGTCTCCCTCCCGTCTGTGGGTCTACAACAATGTTATTGTTTGTGTGGCAACGTCATTGTTTCAAAAAGCCTGTCAGTGGTAATCCAGTCTAAGACCAGTTAAGAGGTTATCTGTCTCAAGCAGCACAATAGGACTAGTTTGGCAGATGTTAGGCACTGAGGCAGTAGAGGACATAATGTTCTTCTTGCAATTGTTTCCAAATGTATAAATTGTTATACAAGATTTTCTAACCATCAACAAGTTGCTTTCACAACGGAAACAAGCAGCTGATTTATGATCTGCACAGTTGACAGCGATGTTTCTTTAAGTGATGATTTGATGTGGGGATTAGTGATGGTTTTAGAATGTATTGCCATGGTAATTGATTATAGAAATGATCATTAGTTTAAACAACCCTACTTACTACAAAACAAACACTTAGAAATAGTCATTTGATAATAATCTGAGAGTTTTCGACTCTTACGAAGGCCTCCAGAAAGTTTTCTTTTCCACATCCTTACTCGTGGTTTCCTTAACCTCAGACATCTTGGCCTTTACATCAGAACACCTCTCTTCCTGTAGATCATAAAGTGTATCATTTTCCCGCAGAGGCCCGAGCTTTTAGGAAAAAGAGGGTAAGGAGATGTTAGTTTTGGGGGGGACGGACCTACGATAGGAATTATTTTTCTGTGCAGCACAATTTTGCTGTCGGAAGCAGCCGGCACTTTGGGTTGGAACAATATACAAGTGGATGGAAGTGCTGGCTCCCAAAAACCCTGAGAGCGTGTTGGGGGCTGGGTGGTGTGTGTGTGTGTGTGTGTGTGTGCAGTGTGTGTGTGTGTGTGTGTGTGTGTGTGTGTGTGTGTGTGTGTGTCTGTGTGGAATCGGGTTACACAGTCTGTCATTAACAAGAGAGAGCTGCAGTTATAAGACCAAGATAGACTGCTTCAAGTCTGAGCAAGAGTCTGTGGCTCATCGCTCCTCCATGTAGGTGGCTCTCAAGATAAGGCAGAAGGGGAGGGAGGAAGGGATACTGTCTGTCTGCCCGCCTGCATATGAGTGTGCTTGAGACGCAGTACATGACTGTGTGTGTATGCGGATGGGATGCTGACGGTTAGAAAGCGGGGACAGACTTGGCTGGAAGTCTAGTGTCAGAGTAGCAACCTTTATCCGTCAGCTATCTTGCTGCAGCTTCCGGCCATGTGTTGTACTGTGTGCTTGGGTGCACATCTATGTGTGTGTGTATATGCATATGTATATATATATATATGCTGACTTACTAGAAAGATTGACTAGCAACAGACCCGCTGGCATCAGATGAGGCAGCAGGCTGCAGAGGAACACAGCATGTGGGTTGAATTGGTCTCCGCTCTATACATGTGTCCAGCTTTCCAGAAAGAGTCTCTCAGTCTGCGGTGGTAGTTTTTATTAAAGAAACATTTTTCTAATTTTCAGCCTCATGGAGCCCGAAACATATTTTGAGAAGAGCTGTCTGAGACTGTGCTGCAGTCTCAGCAGGGCATGGGAAGTTTGAGGGAGAGAAACAGACTGAGATAAAACACTGCCTGTATATCTGCCAGATTCTAATCTTGCTTCACTGTTTGCAGTTTTTGGTGTTCACTCTCCTCTTCTGGTGGCTCTGCCAAGCCTTATTGATCTCATATACTGGTTCTAAAAAGGGGATGAAGACCAGTGGAGACTGGGAAAAGGGAGATGAGACACCGCACAAATGCACAAATGCATGTCCGCACATAAATCTGCAGCGCTCGTGGCTCCTCTCCTTTCCGCATGAACCCCAGACTGCACTGGAGACAGTCTGCATGCAACGCACATTGTAGGAGCCCTTCACTCGCTTCAGCGCTCTTGTCTTATTGCTCAGTTCTTAGGAGGGAAAAGTTATGGCTTTGTTCAATTTGCTGGCGCTCTGATCTCTTCCCCACTCCAAGGAATGGGCTCTTATTAGGTGTGGTGGGCTCTCTGTCTACAAACTGAGGATAATCTATTTTCCTCTTCTTGGGCCGTAAGACTCCGATCTGAAGTAGCTCTGATTGTTTTACCTTGCTGCCACGTTGATGTGGCTTTTTGATATGCAAGTACGTTGGGGAACATGACTGGAATTCATATCACCACATTAATTTGAATGTCTGTTCATGTCATTAACATTTACTGGCCAGTACATTAGGTACAAAAAGATTTAGAGATTGCAATATCTCCTGTTCATGAGGATCGCAATGCTCTGGCTTTATTGAATGTTATTTTAAAGGTCCAGTGTGTAGCATCTGGTGAAGCATATAGATTTATCTGGTTATTTTATCAAACCAATAAAATGAACAGTAAGAATGTTAGAGAAAGTACACTGGATTTTGACTATATTTTGCTGGCTGTTAGAGCTCCAACAGATCTAAACTGGCAATGGTGCACACGTCACTACACCAGTCTGAGGCAGCAATGCAGTAAACCATGCTGCTTCGTCTGCTGGGACAAAGAAGAATATTTTTTGACAGAAGCCATCAGTAAACAGCGTAGAGCTTCTGCACATCGATTCATTTGTGGTGGTTCCCCCCAACATGACGTTTCCATTATTTCACTGTAGAGCCGTGTGCAGCGCATTGATTCACCCAGTCTCTCTCTGTCTCTGACACACACACACACACACACACACACATACATAC
>CAAKHC010000407.1:30143-46363 GCA_901007825.1 Macroramphosus scolopax
GTCCTCCGTCACAGCTGAACATGTTAGTATAGTTTAGAATTCGATATTAAGATGATTCGGGGAACTTCCTGTTTCTTTCTGATGCAACGTCCAGACATTCGTTGTCTGTGTCAACATGTGACTGATGAATAATATCAGTCAAACTCAGATTCTAAATTAATTCATTCAGGATCGGTTGAATTTGGTATTTCAGTTTTTTCATTTGCATCTTTTTTTTAATTATGAAATATAAAGTTTGAACTTTGTTCTTATTTCTTTTCCAGATATCAAATACTAGCAGACGTGAGGTGGACGATGAGCAGTCTCTTAAAGATCTGGTGGTTCAACCTTCATCACCTTCACCTCATCATCACCTTTGTTGAAGGAGCTTTAAGCCGCCTCCATGAATTCATCTGGTCTGTTTGAACCCGGCAGCCAGACCAGGAGCTTCAACCCTGACCTGATGACTCCGTCCCTCAGGGCGACCGGGCCTGAGCCCCCTGCAGACCCCCCCCCCATCCTATCGACGTCGGTGGAGGTGATGGGAACTATTATATTTAAAATGTCCTGCCTGTGTCGTCCTGCAGCTACACTGCACATTACCTGACAATATCAGAAACTTCTACCCCCCCGGGCGGCATGTTTGAGTTGGGAGCACCTCGTCGTGGTTCAGTGTGCCTGGCGTCAGGCTGCTGACTCCTCGGCAGCCGTCACATGCCGCTACAGGCGGTTTCATTACTGCTTTGACTGACCGTGTTATTCTTGTGACACATGCGGCTGCACGACAGCCAGGCGACGAAATCAGGGAACAACAACAGTTGTGAAAGATTGTTTCTACAAAATAATCAAACTGCGGAACAGATTTAACGAATTTTACTATTTAACGAATGTGGCCGTGAAGTCTCAACGTTCTACTCTGAGGTACGAAGGATAACATGGAAACCAATGTTTGTTTGTTTATAGGTAATTTAAAAGAAATCTCCCAAAGTTGTGTCGTCCATATAATTGATGAAAAACACGTAAATGACAATTAAAGTTGACCTGCAGCTCTCAGGTTGTATTAAATGTTCCCGTTAACCTCGGAGGGTTTAACACCATCCAATACTGTACAAATACCTTTGGTAAAACTAGGTAGATACTTTATTGATCCCGACGGAAATTCAAGAAATTAAAAGGAAATTTAAGCTTTAAAATAAAGAGTTTATCCCTTTAAATTCACAGGATTTGGAAAGATGAACAAAAAACAGGTAAAAACCTTTAAAGGTGATTTCTCAGGTTCTCAAAGGTACAAAGAGGATTGAAGACAAATAATAATAAATAAATAAATAAATAAATAAATAAATAAATAAATAAATAAAGGGTCAGAGTGTGAAAACCCTCCAGCACAGACTTTGACATCATTGTAAAACTTATTTCCATCAGCTTCCATTGATTCCAAAATCAGCTTGAATCAATAAGATTAAAAATATCTTCCATTGTATGAATCAGTTTTCTACATATTTGCTGGACGTTGTTACCTGATTATAAATCCATTATTAACATCTGACATCTATTTAGATGATTTAATTACAAGAGGAGTTAAAAACACTAAATAAACACTGAACTTAGAGACAGAATGTAAATAATAATAATACCAGAGTAAATAATCTGAAACTGTTTGTAGGAACATTAATAAAACCTCACCTGCTCTGTGTGAAGAGTTTAACATGTCCCACGTCTTCCTCATGTGTCAAGGACACATTGGAGGAGCTGCCAGTCTTTAAGAAGCTGCCTGCTGGGTAAACCCCCCCCCCCCAACCCCCCCCCCCCCTTTACAAAATGAGAATTCATAATTTGTTCAAAAGAATCCTCAAATTATTAACAGAATTATATTGAAAGTGAAAATATTTCACTCATATCATAGTTTTTTATTTCAAATATGCTGTTGTTATTTTCAATATCAAAACTTCCACTTCCAGTTTAAAATAAGACATTTAGTTTCCAATCTGGTGGAAACTCTCGACCCCGATTCACCTCTGGAGTTCAACAGGTGGACAAGATGTGAAAAACACATCTGGGTGTGACTGCTGAATCCAGTTCACAACCTCTGCTTGACTTCTCTGAGGTTATTCAGTTGCAGAACGTGGAACTGGAACCCAGCGAGGGGCCGGGCAGCTCGTCTTCACACACAGAGATCATTACCACAGACGACCTTCATCTTCACATGTTCAGCTGCTGCAGGACCCAAACACACTGAAACCAAGTGTCAGTCTACTTTATGTTACTCTATAACCTTTCAAATACTGTTTGTATCCAATCATCTGTCAAAGAAATGAAACTGTTATATTTGTGCTGTTCAGTGAGACACCAGACAGTAACTAACTAACCCCAACACGTCCTCAACAACAGGATCCATCCTACAAATAACAACTATCAATCATATGTTTCCACCATCCAAGTCAAACATGAATGTAGTTTGCATGTGATTCTTTGATGATGATGATGATTAAACCACAGAGAAGGATGAAGAGTTGCTGCTGCCAGCTGGGAGCTTTTCAATCACTGATCCACAGTCAGATTGTGTGAACCTGATGTGAAACCTGTGACCTGCTCGTCAACCGAGTACACGGCAGCCACAGAGACTGCTACTGCTGCCGCTACTGCTACTGCTGCCGCCGCCGCCATCAGTGAGGGAGCCGAGTATGTGAGGTTTCATCGATTCCAGTGCATCAGCTGCTTTATAGAATACAGACTTTCTGTTCCACTATAACTACTGGTGGCCCCTACCGTGGTGGCCCCTACCGTGGTGGGCCCCTACCGTGGTGGCCCCTACCGTGGTGGCCCCTACCGTGGTGGGCCCCTACCGTGGTGGCCCCCTACCAACCTCTCCTGCGTCCCAAACGCACCCTTTGCACAATACGACAATTTATGTCAGTTTGTTGCTGATTTATAAAAGAAAGTTGTGTCTCAGTCACACGAGGAAACAATCCAACAGGGCTGAAGACACCTGGCACCATCACCTGGTCCATATCAGTGATGTGATCGGGAATAATAATAATAATAAAGATAGTCAGATAATAACAAAAAATAAATTAAATTAAAAAAATATATTAATAGTAAAAAAAAACCAAGGAAACCAGCAGCTCCTGTTCCAGCAGCAGCCCCCCCCCCCCCCCCCCCCCCCCCCCCCACCCTCCGGAAGCAGCTCCAGGTCTGTAATAACGTGGTTACGACACGTCCCCACGTCCCTAAATGTCTTTCAACATGTTTCTGCGGCCCCGAACGCCAGAACGCGGCTTCCTGTGTTTGTGGAAGCGTAAAAAGAAGCCATTAGAAAGAAGCTCTGACTTCCTGCTCATTAAGACCCACAAAGCACAGGAAGCTGTGGGTGTACTTTCATTTCACATTCAGTACTTTGTTTTTGCACAAAAAAGAAGACGAACTGATTCCCTGTTTCGACCTGGTGTGGTGTTGTTATCCCTCCACATCTGGATGTTGTTTTTGTTCTCGTGGGTCTGACTAACAGCTGCACGTCTTCCCGTCCTGGCGGCCGTCTTCACTGCCCCTAAATGTAAAAGGAAATCCCTGAAGAGGGTTTTCACCCGCTATCTGGGGAACAGCAGGAAGCCGAGTCCTGCCGCCGCCGCCCTCCGTTGGCATCGCCGTCAAGATAACGCTGCAATCACAAGATTTATCGCTGTGCTGTTTTCCCACATGTAGGTTAGAGAGATCAGGTACTTTATCCATGAACAACTTGAGAAATGAATTCCTTCACCCCTCCATGTGTTGGGGTGGAATCTAATCCTCTTCACAGCCCCCACACAGACGTCCGTAAACGCCTCCTCGGCGACCGTAACGTCACTCAGAACAGCTGTCAATCATCACTTCCTCCGTTTAATAGCATCAGATAACGGATCAGAAATCAAGGAAAACTTAAATGAAACAAACCTAAGTCCCATCTGCTACCATGGAGGGGCGGGGCTTATGACCTTTACTGCAACCAGCCACCAGGGGGCGACCCAAACCATTTGGCTGCATCTCATCATTTTACTTTAGAAATAAAGAAGTCAATTCAACTCTCCACATGAACGGGTGCTAAGATGCCGTTAGCCCTCCTTCAAATACTGAAGCATCACCGAACCCTCAGACACTCAGTCGTCTGTGGTAAACAAGTGGGCGGGGCTTCCTTCTGTAACCACTAGGATCTCCCATCCATTGGCCCCTCAGGTCACTGACGGCTCGCAGCTCTCCACCATGATCCTGTACCTGCTCGTACCTGCTCTCCTTCTCGGTTTGTATCCAAATCTACTTCATTTCTCCCTGTGAGCTTCAGGTCACTGATGTTTTATCATGTTGGTATTTCCTGTTTCTTTTGGCTTCACTGCTCGTTTCTATTGTGTTCGCTGTGTGTGGAATCGATGGAGGACGAGGCTGAGGACCGGTTAGTTCCCCTGGCAGAGACTGAAGCAGAGAACTGTTGATGTTAAATATCAGTATTGAATGTGTGTGCAGGTGCTGTGGAGCCTCAAACAGCAAAGGTGACGGAGGACGAGGGGAGCCAATCAGAGGGGAACCAGACATTCAGTCTATCGACCGCAGAGAACCGTATAATAATATTATAATTTCATTAATTCACAGGTTATTTTCTCTATTAATTGATGAGTATTTTATTTTGTTATGTCTATGATTAATCTGCTGATGGGAGCTAATTCAGAATCATCATCAGAATCATCATCATACTTGTAATGATGATAATAATAATAATTCTCCTCTTAGCATCAATAAGTCTGACAACATGTCAGCCAATCACGACTTCAGAGTTTGTGTTACTTCACTTTGACTACATCAGTGTGATCTTTGCCTGCAGGTACGGTGGCGCTGAGCAACGCGACATCCAGCTCAACCAAAGACCAGCTGAGCAGAATGGAGATGGAGCTGCAGAGCAACAGGACATCTGGCGTTATCACGGAGGACGATGGTGAGTGTTTCTGCTCCTCGTGCGGGAGGAAAGGAAACCGGGTTCTTATCAGCGCCTGCGAGTTTCCTCTGCTGGAGTAAATAAATATGAAGCCGAGGGAGAAGCACTTTCAATTAAGGAGGAGCTAGAAATGTTTATGTTCTATTGAACTACATTTACTGCAGCGTGTTAGAGGGGATCTTCAGTGGTCCGTCCTCAGGGGACCTGAACCTTCAGATCGATGATCAAACCACCTGACCAAAACAAGTTCTACCTCTGTTGGACCGTGTTGATCTGCCATACGTCTGAATATGCAAGACCCTCGTCACCTGCAGACTCCTGTACCGATTTGTATGGACTATATTATATATATATATACATCTAGATCTAGATCTATAGATATGCATGATACCTTTTGTTGCAGAGAACTTCCAGGACCAGGAGGACATGCTTCCAGCCGGGCGCTGCCGAGTGGACATACTGGAGGAGTACAGTCACGCCGTTTGTGGGCCAGTTTTTTACAAGGAGATGCTGTCGATGAGCACAGAGGACTGGTGTGTCCTGGACAACATCATCCGGTACGACATCACCCAAACATCATCAATCAATCAATCAATCAATCAATCAATCAATCAATCAATATCAGCATAAACCTGCCACAGAGTCACGTCCACTGACGTACAAGCACACAAGTCATATAAAAAAAGGTTCCATTTAAAACCCAGATTATTCATCCACTTTAAATCAACGAGTCTCTGGACTGTGCGACTGTTCAATTCCCTGCAGTGTTCTGATGGTGACCCACTTCCTCCTCATGCAGACCGTACTACGACATGACGCTGTGCTTGGAGAAGCTGTCCAACATGGTCGGCTGCTACTATCCCAACCCCAACATTCAGGACTTCTTCCTGCACATCCACTCCTTCTTCTTCCAGAACTGCTCCAGAGAAGAGTATCACCTGGAGGATGCACCTCAGTGGCTGGTGATGGTCCTCACCCTGGTCCCCGTCTGTCTCATCCCCGTCCTGGTTTATCTGGTGGTTTGGAAGAGTAAAGTTCAGGAGTGAGCACAGTGAAGCTAACTCAACTCCCGTCATCACGTTTAAGGCCTCTTCATCCCCGCCGTCCACATGCGTCCTGGGTGATCCGATCACAGACAGACAGCTCCAACTACGTCTGTTCACACCCGCCCGTCCAGGTGAGCCTGGCAGAGCAGCCCGGTTCTGGAGGCTCAAAGCACGTTGGTATCCCCCGTGAAAGAAGTCATCTTACCAGCCCTCTTTGTCCTCAACCACTGAGTATTTCCACCCCTGCACACTCACTATACTGTCCTGCCTCCAGCAGCTTGGAAGGATCCTCATCGAGTCCTTGGCTAATCCAGGCAAACCAAGTCATCTGACATTCCAGAACCAGGATGAAACTACACAGAGAGACGGAGCTGACGGCCCTTTTGTATTAATATTCATGTTTCTTTAATGTCTAACCGGTTTCTGCCCTCTGAATGTTTCTTTAAATGTCTGTCGTGACTTCAATGTGCTGAATCTCCCGAGTGGATCAATAAAGACTTCTCTTATCTAATCATTCTTTCTTTGGTGGTAAATTAAGGCTGGATAATTGATAATTGATAGTTGATATGATGAACACAGTTTGTGTCTGTATCGGAGCCCACAGCGGGGGAAAGATTTAAGTTTGGCATGAAGACGACAGGAGATCAAACAATGCTGCTCTTCCTTTCACGCAGGCGTCAGTGTGTTTGTTCAGAGCCGCTCTGTGGAGCTTCCCAGGGACCAAGAGAAAGACCATTGTTGGTCTTATCTGGAAGCTGCTGCGCCGACTGTTGGCACCAGATATCCTGCTGATAAAAGCACTTTCACTTTGTGGCAACATTTCTAAAATCACTCGGATCACAAAGATTTAGGGAACTTCTTGTATCCACCCTCGATCTGTGCGTCCGATGAATGAGATATAAGCTGCTCTACTGGCCTTGTGTTGTCTTCATTTAGATTTAATACAGCAAAGGACATCTCGGTCCGGGCGTGGGTGTGATGGATGAGGAGGGATGATTATATTCTGCTGATTGTTTTCTCCAAAATCATCTGGTCACATAAGACGGGGAAATATTTTGGCTTGAGGTTGGCGGTGTCACCCCAAGCCTGGAGGAATGTCTTCAAAGGCTAATACCCCCTAAGAAATAGACTTCAACTGATATCTTTATCCAACAGAGGTGAACGCACACACAGGTGCTAGCAAGACACTCGAAGAGCGACGACGGCTGCAGAACAACTGCTCAGGAAATAATCTCCAGTCCTGTGAATTATAAGATTCATATAACAAACCAGCAAGTGAAGCACTAGCTTCTTCTTCTACACCTCAATAAAACACGGTCAGCAGGCTGATGAGAATATCTACACTACTCCATCGTAAGAAGTTTGAGAACCACCGAAACATTCAAACGAAGGAGCATCAATCAAGTTCTAAAAGTAAGACATTGGGTTTGTTTGTAGCCCAAACAATGACTATTGTGTGACAGATAAGAAGACATCAAACTGAATCCTCCACTGTCTTATTTGAAGAGGATCAAGCGAGTGTGAGGGGGACGAGGGCTATAAAGGACCTGCAGGTCCAACAACACAGTTCTGCTGCTTCTTCCACGACACAACGACCTTCAGGAGACTAAAGTTCCCGCAACTGCACCACATTTCATTTGAAGAGACATCGAGGTAAGTCATGAAATATTGATTCAATAACAGTTTTAGTGGTTTCATCCCGGCTGCATCCACCCTGGCGGAGGACGTTAGCACGTATAAATCAGATTAGCAGTATGAGAATATTAACAAATCTATTACCAGTAATTGTAATGTTGTAAAATGTTGAATGTTATATTACAGTAAATTATATCAGGATTATAATTACTGGTGATCCACATTTTAAATGTGTAGCCTCCCTCTTTACGACGACGTTAGGTAGTTTAATCTGTAATTCTGCAGCCGAGTTCATGCTGGTGATGTTAATCTGCAAAGTGAGATTACAGTCGAGTACTTGTGAATCTTGTTTTCGAGCACACGCAGTACATTTACTCAAATACTTTTATCTAAATATCTGTCAAACTGAAATAGGACAGAATAAATCAAAGATTAAAGGAAATGAATTCAATTTGCGTACAAGCACCATCTAGTGGTCAGTGAGTGTTTGATGACACAAGAGAGGAAAGTATAAAGATAAACTGCAATTTAAATACGGATATCTAGACACAATCTGAGAATGTGTGGGCTGAGTTCCAACAAATATTCATGTTGTCAGACAGCTGTGGTCCAAATCCACCTCAAACAACAACTCATTGATTTTCTTTTAAAGGAAAGAACAACTCTTTTGTTTCCTAGCTGTGTAGCAACATTATGAGGTATAGGATGTTATAAAAAGGTAATCACTCCTGTTCTCTGCAGGTATAATGACCTGCCATCAGTGGCTCCCCTGGATCAATAATCCAACAACAACAGGCACAATCTCCATGACAACCAAAGAACAGGAAATAAGTGAGTAATGCAACAACTTCCATCATCACAACCACATCATCATGTGAACAAATGTGAAAAAACACACTGAACACTAAAATTCACGACTGTCATTACTCCGAACAAACTTATTTTATATTATTAAGTGGCCACAATTTAATATCGCAAAGGAACTGGATCATTAAGTCATGGATTCACGATATCAAATAATTATGATCCTTACTTTGTGTCTACGAGTTAAGGATCTCGTTCCCGTGCATTATTCATTTGTGGGCACTTGTTTTCTAGATGTTTGTTCAGTTGCGGGTGTGCACAGAGAAAAAACAGGACAACATCGATCAGCTCAATCTGTTTTGAGACGCATATGTTGATCCAAAATATCCGTTACCGCTACAGTTACTTGAACGCACCACAGTTTCAGCATACACACCGTATAGGTTATACACGCACACACACACACATGCACGCACACACAGCCTGGCACGGCGGCCACATACACACACACAGGCCACATATACACGCGCGCGCACACACACACACACACACACACACACACACACACACACCACACAGAGCCTGGCACGGCGGCCACACACACACAGCAGCAGCATTAGCATACTGAGGTCGGCAGCAGGTTTTTCCAGGAGTAAATGTCAATAAACTTACCAGTGTTGGTTCCACCAGGAGACAGAAGATGTTTTCATGTTAGTCCAACGATTCCGTCAGGATATTAATTGAAGCCTGGGCTGAAGTTTTTATTCGACGGACAGTTCAAATGAAAGTCATTCAACAGTTAATTACTCGTCCTCGGTGCTGAGCTGAGTCCGGAACAAATGAATAACATAGTAAATGTTATTGTTAAATTCTTAAGAATATGTAAAAAGAGGGCTATTATTTCCAAATCAACTATTTATTTCATGTTTTATTCGGCATTGTTTCAATTACCTGAGGGAAATGAAGTCACGTTCACCGGAACTGCTTGTATTTTGACGTCAGTTTTAACACGCTCCTACCGTTGTGTCTACTGTACACACGCACCTCAAAATAAGTCTCGGGCTAATTTCAATTTCCTGTTTTTCGAAGCCGGAGCTAGCTAGCTAGCTAGCTTGATGCTGTTGAATTAGCCGCCAAATTCCTGTCTTACTAATTGTCAACTGTAGGTGAAGTCGGCGCAGGTGTCTGGGCTGGGAAAGACTGCCGGACTTTAGATTAATTCTCTTCTGTCTGCTTGTCACGGCGTCTTTTCGTGATGTTCTTCAACTGTTTTGTTCCGACATGTTTTTACGACAACCAACTGCTTCTGCTGCTCTGCTAGCGGATAGGGCTGGCCGCTGAGTGAAAGAGGCTGCTAGCAATCTGGCATTGGCGCAACGCACTGTCACTCAAACAATCCCACCTGTAGTTATCATCGCCATCAACATCATAAGATGAACAAAAAGTCCCCAAAGTATCTCGATCGTCCCCTGGTGGCTGGTCTCCCCCCCCATCCATGTTAACGGTTGGGCCAAACAAAAATCTAAAAATACAAGTCAGAAAAAAATGAGAGAAAGATGGTTTCTGTGCTTTTTTTACTCTTCGTTATTATCATACTGATGTTTGTTTAATTGTTATTTTTTTGTGGTATATTTTATTTTTATTTTAACACTTAAAAAAAGGGAAGTGACGTCATGAACGGCAGCTGCCCTGCGTGAAGTTACAGTGGTCGTAGAGGCATTTACGGACTTCTGCTTGGGAATCATACAGGAGAAAGTCGAAAGGAGATGTAACGCTAACTCTCCGCGACCATGGTTTTCTTTTTCGTTTTAAACCGTTAAAATTAGTTTTCTGCAGGAAACCGATCGCTCACGAAGGATATGGGCGGAGCCTTTATTCCGTGGCTTCACTTCCTGCTCACTACTGCGCAGACTCGGTGGGAGATGACGATAACCTTTCTGTCGGTATTTTCTGCTTCCCCGGTAAAGGAAATATTGAATGAAATCCCCAAAAGACTTAATTTACCTTCTCAAATATAAAGAAATATATGAAATTGAAATATTTAAAGCAAAGTATTCTGATCCAAGAATATCTGTTAAAAAAATGTAATCAACATAATGTAACTATTTTACTATTTGGATGGTATCACACTGGTTTCTACTCCTGCAGAGCCCCTGTGAATACCATTCGACTTAGAACAGTATTAATATTCATTCTTCTGTTTGTTTCAGCATCAGACTGCCTCGGTACCAGAAGGACGGCGACCTGTCATCACTTGTGTCCGTTGGTCAGCCTGTCAACACTCTGCCTGCTGCTTCTCGTGACCTGTGTTGCACTTTCTGTCTTATGTCAGTACTGATGAAGCTCACATGAACTCACTGTCAAAACAAAATGTAAAAAGTTGTTTAAGGTGTGTGTGTGTGTGTGTGTGCGTGTGTCCGGTGTTGTTACAACTGTCCTCCCTCATGCTAAGCTAAGCTAAACTCACCCTGCCTTGATATATTAAAGTGAATTAGCGTGTTTGCTCCCTGGAAGTGTGTGACTGAAAAGTCTCTTTATATCAGTTATCTGTTTCATTTCAACACTGAATGTTTGTCTTTGTCTTGCAGACAACAAGGAGTCAGACAGCGAGCTTCAATGGAAGATCCTCCTCTTCGACTACCAGAATATCAGTGACAGTTACCTCGCTCTCTCTAAAGCAAACCACGACCTGAGACGAGACAATCAGATCTTAAAGAAGCAAAGCGTTTCGATGGAAACACGGACCAAACTCCTTAATGTGAACTCAGCTCAACTTCTGTCCACGAATCAGGCTCTGAGTGAGGAGAGCCGCCAGCTGACGGAGCAAATTGTTAATCTGACTTCTAGAAACCTCAAGATCATGCAGGAACATGCCCGGCTGGTCCAGTACACATCTGAGCAGCACGAAGAGAAGTTCAACATGTCTCAAACCATCGAAACTCTGCTCAGCTCCAACACTCGACTAGAGGAAGAGACAGGCCGACTGTCTGAGGTGAACAGCCTTCTGAGGGGGGAGCTGTTTGACGTGAAGGACAAGAATCATAAACTTGTAGAAATAAATGACCAATTTCAAAGAGAAATCCAAAAGCTAGGCGGTGAGAAGAAGTCAGAACAAAGCAGGCAGCTGCAGGAGCTTCAAGAACAGAACCAGAACCTGAGCATGATGCTGACAGCAGAAAGGCAGGAGGCAGCGCAGCAGCAGAGAAAGATGGAGAGGATGGTGGCGGACTCGCATCCCATGAACGATGCCTGCAGCTCTTTAGACCTGTACTGTCCTGTGGTACATCAGCAGACCAAAGGTACATCAGCAGTTCATCTTCAGCCTTAGAGGAACATTCCACGTGTTTGGGAGGAAAGATATCGGTGCAATATTGGACCAGTCCAATCATTTTGTTCTCCACTAGTCACTTGGACCCAGACACATGGGAGAGCAGGTTGAAACAAGGACTGTCCTGTGATTGCAGTTTATTGCAGATTTCATGCTTCCAAAGCCCAAAAGTATTTCTGCAGCACCATGTTGTAACATGCAAAAACTGGATGTGAAGATGCCGATGTTAAAACAAGATATTTAAAAACTCTTTCACACAGAGCGGATCTGCAAACAATGTCCCGACACCTGGAGGCTCTTTCAGACAAAGTGCTACTACTTCTCGTCCCGAATGCTCCCGTGGAGCCCCAGCAGGGCCTGGTGCCGGAAGCAGGGGGGCGACCTGCTCGTCATCAACAGCCAGGAAGAACAGGTGGGTCACTCGTTTGTATTAACATGTGTGTGAGAACTGATGCGTACTACCAGCACCTGTTGTTGAAAACTATCACAGAGTTAGAAATCAAATGTCTGTTCTTCTTTCAGATGTTTGTGTTTGACAGCAGCCGGGTCCTGGAGCCGGGCGGCAGCCGGCTGTGGATCGGTGTGACTGACGAAGAGGAGGAGGGTGACTGGCGCTGGGTGGACGGCAGCGCAGTCACTTCACATGTACAGTAAGTTGCTGACACCTGATGGAAGTAATTATCATGTTGAACATCACTGGCGGGATTCAGTGTGAAGACATAAAAGGATCAAACTCAAAGTATAAAGGAAGCAAACTACATTCACAATATGAAGAAGAAGTTCATTTCCTCCGTCTTTCAGTCGATGGTGGAGACGACGCCGTGGATGCGAACCCCTGCCACATGTTACCAAGACGACATGAACATGTGCTAACTGATCCGCTGCACGTTTGAGATTCTATATGAACAAGCTTCATCCAGAAGTCCTTGATGATGTTTCCATCATTAACGCAGCTGTCTGTGCAGATACTGGCTGAGCAGACCGGGAACGCACCCGGAGCCCGACGACTGGAAGCTGGACGACCCTTCAGGTGAAGACTGCGGACACATGGACACGACCGAAGAGCCTCTCCGGTCCTGGATGGACGGATCCTGCAGGACACCTTATCGATGGATCTGTGAGAAGAACATTTAACATGTCCCGAGAACGTTTTTATTTCATGTTGTCAACATGTCGATTTGAAATCTTTAATTTTCTATTTGAATTGTAGTGAATTATAAGAAGACATCTACCATCTGTTTGATTATTGATTGTGTACCGTGTGTGAATCCTACAAGTTCCCTTTCAAAATAAAAGTCCTACATTTCATTGCTTTGTCGCAGAAAATACACACAAGCTTTGACAAGCAATTTGGGGGTTTTATATCAATTTATTAGAATTCAGTCAAATGTTTTACAAAACCACATTTGTCTTTTTTAAAATGACAACACATCATTAGGTGAAGCAGTGAAATGTTGATTCTTATAATCTGAATATGAAAATAAGGCTGATTGATAAAGTTCAGATCTGAATACCAAGATTGAGATCAAACTAAAATATTACTAAACGTGCGTCTTTGCTATTATAGTCAAAGGAAGTGTGAAGAACTTGGTCACATTGGTCCACTGATCATATCCGATATCTTTAGCTTGGTCACGTCTTCGTGTGAAGTCGGCAGCAGCAGACTCGTGTCCACCTTCGACTATAATCACTTCTACTGGCTGCGACACCGAGTTGATCTCATTCACACGTTCCTGTTATCAGACAGCAGAATGAAGTCCAGCTAAGATCTGACGTTCATCAAATGCTTCTCTAAATCAACATGAATCAAAAGTGCCTGACAACAGTGGATCCACCGGTTCTAGTCGACCGCCTGACCCAGGAGGACCAGACACACTGCAGGACTCACTGACATTAAAGACCTGGAACAATCAGCACTTCTCCATCGAGGTCAAACATCCAGAGGTCTGCAGTCTGCTGGCCCTTAACTAACAGATGTTCACCAACTTGTGAAGAACCGTGTGGAGCTGCTGGTAGGAAACGTGCAACACAAATGAATTTCCTTGCAGGACTCGTCAGCAGATCAATAGAATGTCAGCAGTTCTCAGGGGATGTGTTGGAAAGGACAACGTCACCTGCTTTATTCTTCTAACGTGACCACCAACCTCACGTCAGACGTCAGCGTCTACTCTTGCTTGGGTTTCGTCCTCCCGCACAGTCGAACGCACAGAAACCGTACTGAAGCCACGAGGACGGCGGTCAGCGTCAGCAACACCGCTAACACAAAGCACACAACGTCCACAGAGTAGTAGGCGTACCACGGCATCCTGTAAGACTCGGTGCGCAAATGTGAAGCTCCTTTGTGTCGTATAACAAACTCAATCCAGTAGATGGCGGTGTCCAGCGGGCCCAGCGGCTTGTCTCGATGGAGGGCGGAGAGGCGCATCATGTTGTTTCTGTAGGAAGGGTTATGTAGAACTTCTTGTATGGCTTCCAGAAAGCTCCGGGTGGTGAGTTGTGTTGCTTTCACCACTTTAGCGGCTCCCCGTGCCTCCAGTCTGAGGATGTTCTCAAACTGGTCAAACAGAAGAGGGACGCCTACAACTGGCACTCCGTGGTAAATGGACTCGTAGACCCCGTTGGTGCCACCGTGAGCCACAAAGGCTTTAATCTTCGGGTGACCCAAGAGGTCGTTCTGGGGCAGCCATTCCACCAGCAGGGTGTTGTTGCCCAGGTTCTTGGGGCGCTCACCTACATGCCTCCATATGACCTTCTGAGGAATTTGGGCAAAGGCAGCGGCGATTTCTGAGGTTATTTCGACAGGCAGACCTTTGACCAGAGTACCCAGAGACATCACGATGACTCCGTGCTCTCCCGAACTTTGAACAAACTTCTCCAGCTCGGATGATAGAGGCTCAGAGGGCTTACACTGGAAGCCCCCGATGTAGGCCACGTTGGGCATGGTCGGCCTGGGGAACTCAAAGACAAAGTCCACCCTCATCAGCCAGATGTCTGCTCCTTGTAGGAGGTGATAGAACTTTACATCTGAACCAAAGTACCTGTCGACCAGTCGATCGTAGTGAGGGCAAACAATAAACTTGTCAATGCACATGTTGAGGAAATAGAAGAATGTGTTCTTGACCCTTTGCCCAAAGGTCATCTTATCCGACGCGGCATATCCAGAAGTCGGAACATAGGACGTTGGAGATGGAGCTATTACGAAATGAGCCTCCCCGCTGGTGATCCATCTCACATTAAAAACCGTTGGCAACTTAAGCTCGTGGGCCACCAGGACGCCGACGGGCAGTCCAGGGTCCACGAGAACCATGTCAAACTGAGTGTCCCGGATACGCTGCATCAGAGGCTTGTTCTCAAATATCTCCACCCCCAGCAGACTGGCCTGCTGGTGGATTTGGGACAGGGAGCCAAGCATTTCCCAGTAGAAGTTCACAAAGCTGATCAGAGATGAACCTTCTCTCTCGATCTCCAGCATCTTCACCAGGAAGGTGACGAAGAAGTCCTGCTCCTCAATGCTGATGGCCTCTGGCAGGGTGACGGTGATGGAGCGGTAATGTGGTGCATCCTCCTTGATGTACCAGCTGGTGGCCGTGCGCACCACAGTGACCTCGTGACCCCTGGCGTGCAAGCTCTGGATCAGCAGGTTCATGTTGACCCAGTGGCTGCCGTCCACCGGGAACACAAGGATCTTTCCAGCCTGGACGCTGGGACTCAACAGGAGGGACACGCCCACCGCCAGCAGCAGAAGACAAACACCTGGGCTGCCCCCCATGGAGGAACTCTGAGGAGAGAGCAGTAGATGTTACGGTTGTTGTGGCACATCAGGCTACTTCAATAGGTCTTTTAGAGACTAGAAGTTTGTTCATCTATAAAAAGGCTCGTCTGGTTCCCTCTGCAGAGACAATCTGGCCATGCAACGCTCCGACTTTTGGACATTTGGACTCCACATTTCTTATCCAGATTTGAACTCTCTACTGTGTAAAACAACTCCAGCTCACATTCAGCTTCAGATGTTGATCTTCTAGGATTCTATACATGTTTTTGAACACTTTTACATTGGTGGCCTCTGCAGATTCAGACTGGGGGGATCAAAGTCCAGGTTTGCATGTGCTGACGAAGGCCTGCCGTTATTACGGCCTCTAATCTCGTCATCTGCATTCAGCTCAAAGTTCCCGAGAGGCTGAAAACACGGAGCAAAGTTTCTGTTCATAACAAGCAGATCGAGAGTCGAGTTTCCTCTTTGCATGTTTGTTGTTCGGAAACAGGAATCTGACAGCTGCACGCCTGCAGATCAGCCACAAGAATGGAAATCAGATGCTTCGTCTCCTGAATCGAACTGAACTGGTTCATTTATTGTAAATATCTTACTGACCTGCAATCACCGAAACACTGGAGAAATGTAGCGCAGCTCCTGCGTGCAGAGAATCCAAACCCGATTAATGTGCTGCATGAGGAGGGCAGGGTGGAGGGGGGG